>JAIUZE010018560.1:0-10064 GCA_022085475.1 Heliosperma pusillum
CGGATCGAGATGACTCAATCTCAGTCTGGATTCGTTTTTACTCTTGTGGCGCTGCGGTCAGTGGAAAATCTCCAAACAAAGTGTTATAAAGCAGATTCGACGACGAGTCCAACGAGTACTATGCTGCTTCAGAGGCTGCGAAGGAAGCTATATGGATTCGTCAATTCTTACAAGGACTAACTGTAGTTCCTAGTTCGGATGACCCGATCACCATCTATTGTGATAATAGTGGTGCCATCTTCCAGGCTAAGGAGCCTAAGTCCAGCAACAAGTCTAGGCATGTACAACGGAAGGCTCACATAATCCGAGATTACGTGGAGCAAAGGGAAATAGTGATAGACAAGATTGCTACGGATGATAACGTCGCAGATCCTCTCACGAAACCATTGAGATATGATAAGCATGAAGGGCACGTTATTTCCATGGGAATCAAACGTGTTCCTGAGTTGTATTAGTTGTTTTATATGGATTAGACACCTGTATCTTTTTCATAAAAACTATCTATGAAATCATCGTTTTGTTTTATATTTTGTTTTTCATGTGGGTTTTACTGACAACATTGAACACCACAAAGTGAACTGAATTACATTATATTTGTTTTGGTCCGTAATCGCCTACATGAGCTGATAACTCTGGCAATTATTCTGTGCAGTCGATTGATGGTGGGTTCAACGAGCCATAAGTCAAACAGTTGACTGATCGATCACATATGCGAGTTATAATGATACCTCGCAGGACAATTTTTGTGACAACGTTATGGAGTCCTAAATGTTTCGGAACATTAGGTGCCAGGTCGTGGATAGGACATCCATAGTGTTCCTAGAGTCGATTCTTTTGACTATCGACTATAATAAGTGATAGTGGTAATACCGATTTCCCACAGTAATGTTAAAAGGTAATTTACGAAAGACTAATAATAAAAAAAAAAAAGGTTTAAAAAACGGTTTTAACATGAATCCGACATGAATCTTACATAATTTATACAATACAAAAGATAAAGTAAAGTACAAGACGAGATTATTACACCCTCAGACTTACATGTTTGACAAAACGAGTTAACTAAGTTGTCTTTTAGCGATAGCTCGACTCGATGTAATGAAAGTGCCCTCGAAAGAGGAAATTGATTGATTAAAATTGATTAATTAGGTTGAGTTGGTCGAATTGGTAGGTTAATGCAAAACGAGACAGGTACCCAGAAATATCTGAGCTTACGTGGTCGATTGTTCACGCACGTAGTTGTGAATAAGCTTAGAGCAAGGTCTAGAATGCAAAGAGAGAAGAGGAGGGGCGGAACACTCGCGTGCCTTGAAAGTGAGAACGAAGCTCTTCTTATATAGGGAAAACTTCGAAGAGTTTTGGAAAAAGTCGAATACGGAAAGAAATCTGGAAAATATTCCAGAAACAAGAAAACAAAGCTGGGGAAGAGGCGCAGCAGGGACTGCGACTCTTGGAAGAGGCGCAACACCTGCTGCGTTACTTCCTGAGTTGTCTCCTACCATAAACAAAAGATTTCCGCGTTTCATTTTAGGAATTGCGGTAGATCTCGAATACTGTTCAATAAAATGCGGATATATTTTACCAAAAAGGATAAGTTTTGAAATATTAAAATATTCGGAATATTTTCGAGCGTTCAGACTCGGTTTTAAAAGACGGTTATTAGAAAATGAAGCGGTTTTTGACCCGGACTCCAAATAAACTCTAATGACTGTCAAAACGACCGTATCTGCACATAAATGACGACCAAGGGCTAGACACAACTATTTGAGCTATCACTTGACGAAAAACTTATGAATTGTCATAAATTGTTTCGCATACCAAACATGAAGCCCAATCATCAATGGGTGGTTGCAGAAGGTGTAAATTCGAGGTATCTACAGATGGTGGAGAGATGTGTATTTCACATTAGCATAAAGTGGTAAATATACAATGAGATAAATAAGAGTTATGTCCTCGGAAAGTAAAAAGTCAAGTTTAGAAACATAATACATTTAAAGACATTTAAAGACATTCATAATACTTGAGACTTATGGGCATCCACACAAAGTTTCAGAATATTCCCCCTTGGATGCCCATTCCAGTAAATATGCTGGTGAAGTTGCCTCATTAAAAATCTTACCAGGAAAACTCAGTGGAAAAAACCATGGTTAAGGGAAAAAGAGTGCAACACGTATTTACTCCCCTCATGATTACATAACTTGGTATATCTTGAAATAATCCTTACTTTGGCGTAACTTCTCGATCGTTGAATAGATTTCATCGTATTTGATAAACTTAATTTCTTCAAATCTTGATAACTTCAATCTTCATATTTCTTTAGAACTTACAATCTGGATGTAGTCACTCATGATGACACTTGGATCTTCATTTTTAATAATACATTCGCAATTTTGATAGGATATAACTTCAATTTTTCAATAGTTGACATAATATTATATGTCTAGATATGTCTAGAATAATTGTCATCTCAACAATCAGGATGGTCATACAGTAGCGTAAAAATGCTCTTGTAGTGCTATCTCGTTAAAAACCTTTCTAGAAAAACCCATTAACCTATTCGAAAAGAAAAAGAGTGTAGCGGTCCTCCATATATTGGACCTCTTCAAGAAAACCAACTCATTATTGAATAATGATCAACTTAATATATTCAATGATTTTCTTTGCTAAATTCTTTTGTTGTATGGATTGACATTCTCATCTTAGATTTGCACTAAATATTCAAAACATTTTCATTTGTTTAGCAAGAAAATTCATTCAATCGAAATTCTCATATACACACACTTCAGGTTGAGACAATATCAAGCAAACTCTACATGAGTTTGAATATTATATTTTGAAATTAATCACGATATCTTTCAATCGTATTGTAGAGGTTTATATATTTCATTATGAGTTGTTAGAAACTCAATTAATCAACCATTGACAGTTGATGATCATTCATAAGAGGCTTCTACAAAGGGTGCATATGAATAAAAAATATATATCATGTTAAACATTTATCAAAGTATAACAATATAATTAATCAGGCATGCAGATGATAATGCGTAACTAATTCTAGAAAAAATATTCTAAAAATAATGCAATAATAGTACTAATGAATATTTTAAAACTAAGATGCAATGATGAATGAACATGATGATGACTCGATAATGAAATTGTCATTTTTTTTCCAATATTCATAATTTATTGACTTCAAGTCAATAAATAGACTTCAGGTCCGTGAGCTCATTTATAATCAAATACGTAGTATTTTATGTCGACAATAAAATGTGACTTAATTATAAGATCCCCATTATATCATCCATAAAATATTTTGCTCAAATTTATACCAGTTCCATAAATATATCGATATAACACATCATCTCTTGATGGTATCAGTACTGCTCAGTGATATCTGAATCTGAATCTGTATGTGGTACCATTATATTCATTTAGGCCATCTATTATTATTCGGATATCCGTGTCGTTTTAGGAACACTTTCAATATAACAATCTTATTTTATACCAATTGCTTAATATTGATGTTTCACATTTTTCATTTTAAGTTTGGAACCGTCAATTCATCTTCACTTTTCATATATTACACTTCACGTTAGTTGTATTATTCTGGTAAAATAATTCTATTATATCAAAATCAAAACCCTATACTAAATAAATTTAATGTATAACATTATGTGAACTTCTGGTTCAGTGAGGGATCATTACATATTTATTTTTACTAGCTTCTAACTCATTTTTCTCCCCCTAAGGTGGTAAAAACTATAACCAATGTATAAAAATGATCAAACCCACCTTAGACCTTAGTTTCGCATATAATCAATGAGATTTTATATGGCCATTTTGTGTAAAATAACAAAATGTTTTTGGGGAGTAAAATATTATGCAGTTGGATTTTAAACGTACTGAATCATAATGCCCATTTTCGAGACTAACTATTTTGTACAATAATCAAATTATGGTTTCTACACATGAACTCCTCTGGAAAAATCATTATGTGGCTATAAGCCACGTCAATAGTGTCAATTCATACATGACATTGGAGTTCTTTATTACACTTTAAGTTGTTATTAGGTCTCCAATGTCAAATACACTCATCTCAATGCAATGTCTTGCCTTTAATAAAATTTCTACACGAGAGAGTTTCAACAATTATCTTTTATATATACGATAAACTCCAAATTATTAAAAAAACGGGTGTAATAATAACCCATATGGCCTTAACTATCACATCTTACCATTTCATGTCAACTTTCTTAGCTTGTCTACAATCTATGACAATATTTCATTAGCACTTCCATGTGCCTAGATAAATTAATTTAGCATACGTCAATTTCTAGTTGACTATTCATCTTGCTAAACTTCTGGTTAGAAATGTCATATCACGTGTTGAATTTGTAGTTTACTATAAATATGGTGTTAGACTTTCAGTTAGCAATACTTCCTCGTATGAATTCAAATTAATTCTTTTGTATATGGCCAGATAAACAATAGATGTAACATAAGACACTAACTAGTGTCTCATTTATATTGGCAATACTAAACATATATCGCAACATATTCTTTCAGGGAATATAATACATTGCTTTTTTTTTGTACTATGAGCACAAATTATACATCAAAATGTCTTCTAAGAATACAACTCATAACTGATTCTTTGAATAATATTCAGTTCAATCTCAAAATTTAAGAGTATCTCATATTTTGCATATATTCATGTATAAACATCAAGTTTATTCTTAATTATGATACTCAAATAATATTCATTATACGAAAGGTGAGAATATAAACAATAAGAACTTCAAATCACATTTTCAAAATCAATATACACTATGTATTTCGGCCATAGTTTCAAAATAAGTAAATACTATGAATTTCTAGTCATAGTTTCAAAAACTAAAAACACTATGAAATTATGGTCATAATTTGAATGTCAAAGTTACAACTCATATATCATTTTATCTTTTTTCCCATATCAAACTTATAGAATATATGAGTCTCACGTGACTTTTCATGATATATCTACTTTATTGAGATATTTTCTTTTAATAAGAGCGAATTTGGCTCAAATAATGCTACATCAGTAGGCTCATTTAAGGCCTCATCACTTGGCACTTTCAAAAGCAACATTATTAGGCTTAATTTAGGCCGCAACATTAGCCTCAATATATGCCATGTTTTTTTATAACAAGAAGAGTCTTGATGAGATGTCACATTCACTTCAAGAAATGGATCAAATTTCATATTTAAATATGTTGTTCAACTTCAGGTGAATAAAAATCAATTTAGAAATAATCTTCCATTTAATAACATTGATTTATCCACTCGAAACTAAAATGCAGTTTTAAAAAAACGCAGCTGTGAACTATTGTCCATTAGCATTTACATGTGGACTTCTACAATATGAATATATTGTAATGATGAGACGACTTTAAATTATTATACACACTTTAAACTTTGAGCGCCAGACCAAATTTACAATGTGGACATATCTCTCATCTTTGTAAAATGTATCTTTAGGAGTTTCACTTCCAAATTTATATGATATGTCCTTTTCCAAAACATTCTTACCAAACATGTGGAATATCAAGTCAAAACAATGTAAATGTTACATAGATAATCATGTTACACACACATGGACGAATATCATTATACATATATTGTGACAACCCTCGCGAATGCGCAAATATAAAACATACAAGCATGTGAATTGATTTGCGGAAATACGGTATTTTAAAAACTTTTATACATGCAAGATAGAAAATACGAGGAGTGTCAAATATTACAAACTAAAGTACTAAATATAACAAAGAGACGGAGTCTCTCAAAATGTTAACAAAGAACAAGTGTTTAGCAAACAAGCTAAAATCGTCTAGAGGTGTTTTATCCAGGGACAACGCCCGCTAGCTCACACCCGAACCCAAAATAGCATACTCAAAAAGCCATCCATGCACGCAACCTGTTCATTCATGAAAAACATGAACGCCACAATCAGTGGGGAGTAACTCCGGGTTCTCCCAGCCATATCACATCAAACGTACATAGAAGGAAATACAAAAGTAAAATCATGCATATATAAATATACATGTGAGATACGATAAGGATAGATAGGCAATTCGATATATAATGATAAGAGCATATGAGTACAAAACCGAATCCATCATGATATTCAATGACTCGGGGAAGACACTCTTAGGCAACCGAATACGCTCACTTGGGCTTGCATCTCACCGTTAGCGGTATAAGTTTGATAAGATTGAGACTCGACAAACAAACCATGCCAAGTCATCATGGAATGACCATGAATAATAAATCATGAAATCATCCATTCAAACGAACCAATATATTGACGATGCCCAATCTTGCAATGACCATGAATAATCAATCATGAAATCACGCATTCAAAGACAACGTCACCAAGACGACAACTCTCACGGTAAATGAAACGCACTAGCACCGTGTACATGGCAAGTATGATTAATGGGCATCCACGGGAGAAAAGCCTTCCCTGAGCGCATACACGATTCAATCCATTTCGTATATGTAGACTAATTTCCTCCTGGTAGGACGACGATAATAATACGGTTCCTAATCTAAACCTGGCCAGATTCTCGGAATACACGTTTTCCGATTCGACATGCGATGACGTTTCGCATCCAAGACTCGGTCAATCATAGACGCCGAGTACCCCAAATTCGGTAGATCAATTCACGAAAGAGACGGAAAAGAGCTCAAGCCTCATAACAAGCGGTACGCTACATGCAAATAACACCACCTCGCAAGTACACAACATTTGACGGCCGGGTCAATCAACGCATAGCGTTCAACTCCCAACAACGTCGTCGTATGCCCACTAACACATGCATTTAAGCAGTAGGATACCTATCCGTTCCGACATTCCAGCCTTACGAACGGGAAGGTAGCCAAGGGAATGAGAG
The DNA here is from genome assembly GCA_022085475.1 of Heliosperma pusillum. Lineage (NCBI taxonomy): Eukaryota > Viridiplantae > Streptophyta > Magnoliopsida > Caryophyllales > Caryophyllaceae > Heliosperma > Heliosperma pusillum. The sequence continues at coordinate 6,933 of JAIUZE010018560.1, forward strand.
TACAAAGCACAAGACAAAATAGTGCTCAAACCGTATCATTTGTAAAAACCGACTCAAAGTGGGACATAGCAAAAACCGTCACAAAACATGTGATACAAGCGAATGAAATATCATATATTCAAAACATTCATATTATAAGTCACTACGTAAAATTATACGTTAAATGAACCATCGGAATTATTATAAATGAAAACCGTAAACAAAATATACAAACAACACTCAGCAGGTGCCAGCCGGTCCACCGGCTCAGGCTAATACTCATGTGAAAATCAACTTGAAAATGCAGTGTGTCCCAGCCGGTCAGGCTGACCGGCTGCCGGTCAACCGGCTGGGACCAAAGGGTCATTTGAAAATAAGGAAGAAAGAAGGGGTGTCTCAGCCGGTGGTCTGACCGGCTGCCGGTCGACCGGCTGAGACCCATGTCAAGTTTCAAAATCACGTAACAACACAATAATATACAGCCACTGCCCCAGCCGGTGGTCTGACCGGCTGCCGGTCGACCGACTGGGGTCCATATGCACGAAAATTGCCATTTTCAACAAGGATTAACATTCGATAAATATCGACTATCATTCTAATTCATCAATTCTCATGTGAACACTCAATAAACAACATCCATCAACAATAATACAAGTCATAAGTTTACTAACCATAATCTAAATACGGTTTCTATCCTAGAAATCACATAAAACACGTAAATGATATCGAGTAACCCTTCATCGTTACCTTTTCGCGTCTTTAAACGGTTTCTAAACCTTCCTAGTCTCCACCTACATACAATTAGATAATAAAAGATGAATATCATTCACCTTGAGAAAGACGGATAATTTAAAAAGCGAGAAAGACGGTAATTTTATTACCAATACGGATAGAGGAAGCTAAGAGGGGAAGAATAAGACGAACTTACGTGAATTTGAGCAAGAAACGAATGAGATACGATGAATCTAAGCTTGGAAAGATTATGGAAGAAAGGGTTTTGGGTTTCTTAGTGATGAAGTAAGTTGAATTGTGTTGGAATGAAAATAGGTTAAGTGGTAGAATGAGATAAGTAGGGGAAAAAGTCAACAAAAGTCAAAGACGGCTCAAGACGGGTTTTACATGAAATCTCGCGGAAATTCCAAATACGAACTCGGAAATTCTAAATTTGACTCGGAAAATTAAAATTACGATTAAAACTAAATTTCGCTGAAAAGTAACCGTAAAATATTTTCACTATAAAAATAGGGTACATTTGCGGGTGTTACATATATAAAATTGGTGAAAGAGATATTATTTTTGGAAAATCATTAATTTGTCCATGATCCAAATTAGTTAATGAATATAATATTAATTGCTACAAAAACAATCCTGAATATAGTGTCACTGGTTATTGATAATAATATGACACCACAATAATAAAACATTTCCAAATTTTGCAACCCGAAAATTAAAGTCTCGCTTAACTCTTAGTGTATCACGTTGCACAACAAAAACGAATAATTCAACCAATAATAAAACAAAACTGATCTATTGTTTCATTACAAGGTTAATTTTATTAAGAGTCAAACTTTTGTACTCAAACTTTTTAGACGAAGATGCAAGCAATCAATACATTATGCAAATGTCCACTGAAGCTATATAACCGACATCAATATGTAAAATTCTTCCTAATTACGAAGAATCAAAGATGGAGAACTAGCGATAATAATACTACCAAGTTCAATTGATTAAAGCAATTTCAGTCAAAATATCCAACTAGTATGCTCATGTAACAAAGTCAAGTTACAGACCATATAAGACAAATCCAAAATATGAAATATACGAATGTTATGAAATATAGTTGATGATTTGAAACTTGATCATATAGAATAATAGGCGTGATCGCTAATCTAATTTACTACGGAGTAATTAAAATACCAACAAATAGTATTCCGTCTTCCTATCTACTTACTATACTAAGTTGCGAAACATAAAGAGATAATATATATGACATGTGGAATAATCACTATATTACAACAAACCACCATATTAAAGTATTAACAATGCAAACAACATCACGGACATGGGAGAGTAGCATTAGAAAGTAGTTTAAATCAGTATCCAATACTACTTTCACCTTCATCAAATAATTAAGCTTGAAATTATAACCGAGAAAATAATATGACGAACATCATTGATACGTCAAGAGCCAACACGCATAGACGCATAGACAATACATATGAACTCGTACATTATAATATAGTTGGTTATGATTATGGCCAATAAAAATCAATGCTTAAGAACATGACATGCAATACCACAATATGTATAATTGAAGACATGTTACTCCATATAGATTAATTGTACAGAGTTAATATGAGACATTCATGTACAAAGACAAATATGCGAAACATTTATGTATATAAAGAATTATTAAAATAGACTTTTATAAGTACAATAGATCCTAAGACTCTCAGAATAAATGTCACGCGCGAACTATAAGGTTACGTTGCTCTAAACTAATTGATAATGAATAAAACTCAATCATGTACTTTACGACAATTATCAAAAGTATCAAATATAGTTTCACTAATTACAAAGAACACAAATAATGCCTAATTTTGTTACATTAGTCAGAAACACATGTAAAGGCAAAATTTTGGCGACAATTTTGACTTTTAACGGTAGCATAACATGCAGAGCTGTGAATCCAAATGAAGTGATGTTATCTTGTCAAAGCACGTGATTAATAGTAAACAAATAGCTAATAATGAACGAAGGGTGATACTTAATAGTGACAAAACTAAAATACTAAAGACTTCATACTATATGATCGAATAAATTACCTACGTAATCACTTGAGTTATAATGATACGAATTAGTAAACAATAAGTTATAACAACGGAATATGATACACTTACACATTGTGTTTGAGATTTTCATACACAACCAATTACGTACTGACACGTGGTAATTTGTAATTAACATCTAGTGATTAATTTAGAGGTAAGTTAGTAATTTTAGATGTTGGTGTAGAGTTTATTGATCGAATACGAAAGAGGGGGGGGGTGAATTGAGTATTAAAAACTAGCCCCACCTTTTCGACTTTTATGATATGTATTTAATTATTTGATCTTTTAGATTAAAACCAACTAATTAATTAATCAAAGTAAT
>JAIUZE010018561.1:0-16499 GCA_022085475.1 Heliosperma pusillum
GTCTTTATATTTGCATGCATGTTACATAGATCATTAAATACTAAATTAACAAGTAATTTAGCAACTAATTAGAGGAGTCTAATTAAGGTCTATGGACTATCAGTAGCAGCTGCGCCTCCTCGAACGATCGCAGCGCCTGCTCTGCCTCTTCTAGAGGTTTCCCTGCTCCTAGTTTTCTTTTTCTTCCTCTGGTTCCTGCGATTTTGTTCTTTCTTATTTACTTTTTATAATCTTCCTGTTGGAGTGAGTGTCCTCAACAATAATGCGATTAGATAATTAAATCTCAATAATAAGAATATAAAGGGATCATGAATATTATAGTCAACTGGTCAACATAAATCGGTAACGATTGGCTCACTAGAGTTTGACCTTACTGTCGTATGACGGTGGTGATCAGTGGATCCCTTGAGGTTACACCTAAAGGACAATCCCCTAATCAAGAACATTAATTAATTGTATATCGATACAAATTATTTAATCCCTTAAATTGAACTGAGTTTCTATTGTAAGTGAGAACTATATCTTATTGTAATATGATTAAATAAGATTCATTTTAGTAATTTAAGTCTTATATTACTAAGAATTGTTGTAATTATAATTACAAATTTGGTTGATTATAATTACAAATTGTTGTAAATTGGTTGATTATAATTACAAATTGTTGTAGATTATATTAACCAAATATGAGATGACCCATTTTATTTAAATGTAATTATAAAATATGACTTAAAATGTTAAGTCTAATTTATTTGTTATGAAATTGCATTTAAATTGGTTAAATGTACATTTATAAGCAAAATTACATGTTGCTTGTCACATGTCACATATGTGACAAATGACAAAATGCAAAACTAAAATGGACACCCATTTTATATGGGTGCACCAGGTTTGGTGGGTAAGTTAAGGATGATAATTAGTTTATTTGTTTAATGGGTAAACATAATCATTTCACCTAAAACCTAGTAACCACCCTAGTGCATTATTAAGAACAAAAAGCAAACTCACCCTTACCCATGCCTTGGGCTTGGCCGGTCCTCTTGCATGCGTAAGAGAATTTGTTCCTCATATTTTTTGAGTAGTAGATCTCATACATGCAAACATCTATCTTATCTCTCAAAAACTCTCTCTTCTCTCGAAGAAAAACTTGAGAAGTTTTCCTAGAAATTGAGTTCATAAGATTACTAATAATATTACTAAGAGTAGTAATAGAGTTATTAGTAATATATATTAAGGGCTTGGGCTTCTTCTTTATATTAGTGTAGTATTTAGAAGAGATTAAGGGGCTTGTATTGGTGCTATTAGTTGGAGAGTTTCTACTTTGAAACATGGAAATTGTTTCTAGCTCAAGTTTCTAGCTCAAGAACAATATTTGAAAAGAGTTCATATAATGTGCCCATATTTTCATAATCAATGTAAAGAAATTGTTTCTTCTTATTCTTTTGTTATGCATGCATAAGATCCTAATAGTTTAAGAGTAAACTATTCATAAGATGATATTATCGAGTTTAAGAAACTTACACTTTCATGTCAAACGTTTCGTCTTTAAGTCAAAATTGGGTCTTGGAGATTCGATTTGTTTATATCAAGTCTCTGGAATTCGCTATTGATACAAATTATAGTGTAATTAATATGTGAAACTACTTCTACTCGAGATATAGGTCAATAATCAATATTAAATACACAAAGAAATGTTAACTGCTCGCGATTCTGACTTCACAGTCCGAATTCAGCTCAAAAACAGACGCAATGAGCTATGCGCCTCTTCTAGAGGACGCTGTTGTTGATGCGCCTATTCTGGGTTGACTTCTGTCCCTAAACTTCTGTTCTCGCTTTGACGTATCTTGAATTACGTAATTAACTAACTATTAGTCGTAATATCGCTCCTAATGTGTCTATTAATTTCCAAATCTTTTCCTTTTCTTCAAATCTCCGTTTCGAATAAATTTCTGATGTGGATCCCGTGAATCCTGTAATCCGTTGTAATCTTATTTAATAATTGTAACTGTATGATTTTTACTTCTCTCTCGTGTGTAATTAATTCTAAATCCTCAATTTCGACATAATAAAGTGTTCATTAATGTTCACCGACATAGTCTAATTCACATGCTAGGATGAAAATGTTGGATGTGTCATTGCATGCATATAATCGATGACATATCAAATACGAACGATTTCCCTAATCATTAGTAGAGGCTACTATCGAGGCGGGAGAGATTAGGTGTTCGATTAAAGAGCATCCTAATACCTACCCGCACCCCTTACTCCAGAACTCTTTGAACATCCGTGTTCATTGGCACCCACGAGAGTCATTCTAGACATAGAATGCTAAGGTTAACGAGTTCTTAGTGTTCACGTCATTACTTTGTCTTGACATAGCATAAAGTATTCGAACGGTTCCAATTTTCCATAAAAATTGGTGGCGACTCCACAAATACGTATTCTTACGCTTTTCCTCCCAACCGCGCCCCTGCGGGGTCCCCCCATTTTTACCACACATAGCATTGTTCCCTTATCGGATTATTAAAGTTTGAACTGTTATCGTTCACGGTGCATTTGTCTTTAAATGATAGGATCCAAGTATCAATGGTAATGGGCGTGATAGTACTAGACAATTACATTGCGATAAATCAAATTTACTACAAAAACATAGATAAAGGAAATATTAACATATATCGTTTTTAAACCTGTAAACATTTTAAACAAGTTAAGCATTTATATAATGACCTCTACCCAATGATACAAATGGTTCCAAGACCCAAGTTTTATATCAACTCGGGTATGTGTGAGCCACGGACTGTACGACCTTTATTAATATTATTTGGTGGGTTAACTCTTTAACCGATTCCACAATTAGAACTTTTGGTCGATGAAACACATTTATTTTCACCTTTAGCCCGGAACACATGAGGCAACAGACCCTAATCTTTATGTTCAGAACAACCAAATTTTGATGTAATAACAATTTATTACCCCACTTACCGAACGTAAAAAGAAGTACCTTAGTGTGCCGAGGCTACCCTTAATGAAATTGGTATTCATGGATCCTACTATTTGGTAAGGCTAAGTCTCAATTAACAAAATATAGAGGTCTTTTCAATTTATTATCTATCTCCTTTAAGTTAATAAAATTGGTTATCTATCGATTATTGGAATTGACTCGGTCGTTAACCCGATATGAAATGCATGTGTTGTTTATGGCGATTTGGCATGCATGTAACATATAAAGAAAAAGGCAACATCAAACAATTTCGTATTATGGCCTTCCGAAAAATATAAAATCAAATAATCTATTACAAGTTCGGAAACAAACTCCTTGGTCCCTTGAACTTCAAGTGGCACGCCTCCCAAGGACACCGTCTTGATCGAAACACCTTTTTTATTGGCACCATCTTTCAGAAACTCCGGAATTACAAATATTACAATGAAATTACTTTTATATTATACATTTGTAAAAATAAATCTAGTAAAGTAAAGGTCATACGAGATCACATTAAAATTACAACCGAATAAATATTCCCTTACATTAACATTACGGGTAATATCGATTAAAACTAAGGTCATACTAAGACAAATTACATAGTTCAACATTATATATAAAAATGACATTCATCAATAAAATATGCAGCATTATTATATGTGCTACACATGCAAATTTAATGTGCCAAACCGCCCTATAAAACTTATATCGTATATCACCCGGTTTTACGGAAATGCGTGATAATAACTAAGTAAAATCACAAATTAACACTTAAATCAAATTTAAACCGAAGTTAATTACCCTAACTATTTTAGGACTGAAATATTAGTCTTTACTAATCATTTGACAATAATATATAACTCGGTTTTGCATTATTGCTCATTTTTTACCCTTCTTTACATAACAGTTATGAAATAATTCCAAATTTAATTACAATAATTCTAAAATTTGAAAATAAAATTTTGAAAATTCTGGAACATTTATAGGACCGTCAACATGTCAAAATGTTGTTCAAAAAATTTCAAATCATTTAAAGAAAAATATAGTTGCAATTCATCTATTTTATCAAATAAAATACCCAAAGCATATGAAAAACAATCTATTCAATTTTATACTTTTCCATCTGATATGTACAATGTAAATGGAACTTATGATAATATTCTCATGCCATAAATCATGCAAAATAAATCCTATTAATCTCAAATTTTATATACAGTGAGCAAAATATGCATGTGATATGATACAAAAATTTCATGGCCAGATTCGAACTCTAAATATTTTTAGTAATTAATGAGTAAAATATTTCGAACTCTAAATATTTTTAGTAATTTTATATACAGTGAGTAATATATTTTTAGTAATTAAAATGTCATTTTACTCATTAAAATGTGTTTATTTTACTAAAAATCATTAAATTAAGCAATAATTATCCATAAATCATCAAAATGACCCATATACATTTTAGAACCAGAATGTACAACATGCTCAAAAATTTCGTGGCTTATCAAATAAGAACCCAAATTTCTAGTTTTATTTAAGTTACTTGTTAACTCGTAAAAACTAATAAACGATTTGCATGCAACATCCTTACGCTCTGATACCAATTGTTAGGTTCTTTAACCCCCTTATTAGACATTTCTAATTATGAACTAATTAACTTATTAATTAGTTATGCAAGATCTAGTGCATGCCTTCATTAGCTCACAAGCTGGATAGTCTGATTACAAATCAGGTTTGGAATAATTAAAACCCTCCGGAAGATTATATAAAAGAACGATCTAATAAATTTAAATGGTAAAATCGATCACGGACATTTTAAACCATCCAAAATTAGGAAAAATCAGAAATACTTAAATAAAGGATGTAATCAATTGTGGATACGGGAAATCGCTTTCACAGGTAAAAAACGCGAGTTTTATAAGTTTTTGAAAAAAACACATTTTGAACCATAGCATTTGAAAGGAGTCGCCACTAAATTTTTATGAAATTTAGAAAACCGATTTAGAGATAAAATATTCGTGTGAGGTTACGTGTTCGGAAGTCAATTTTAACTTCATTAAAAAAGCACCCAACCCCGCCCGTAATAAAACGGTCTCTACTAAACATAATGAATGGCTATTTGGAACGAATCATATTGAATCCATTGATGTGATATAAACCTAACATATAAATTTCATTCTAGTCGTTTAATACAACTTTAAACTTCGTCAGAGTTATTTTAAATCATATGAGTTCATTAACTATTATAGTAAACAACAAATGAGAAAGGGAGAGAGTGTCTTACTCATAGCATAAGAAAGACGAACGCACGTTAGAGGTTAGCAAAACAGAATATATAAAACATGAATTAGATTAAAACATGACAAGACTCGACATGTGAGCGACTAAAAGTTAAAGCAAAGACAAAAGACATTCTGTCTCAGGGTCACTCGATCGAGTAACACTGTACTCGGTTGAGTGGCTTTGGAATAGGCTCAAAATGAGACAGGTAGAGAGATACTCGATTAACATATTCAAAGATAAATCTATTTGATACAAAACAAAGCAAGAAAGGTTAACAACATCGATATAACCTATAATGACGAACTACGCTAATTAGAACGACGACATATCATATACTAATGAATTTGGTTGGTTAAAACAGTAGCATGGCATATAATACACGATTCAATGGATTAAATACAAACACGATGAGTTAATGACAAACAAACGAACATTTACGATAAATAATAATAAACGATGGATATGATAAATAAAGACCAAAAGTAAAAAATAAAAGGAGGTGTGTTTGCACCCTCAACTTACATATATCGTTGACCGCTTGTCTTGAGTAGTAATCATTGGTAAGTAATAACCAAGGGGCCGTCATCGACGAAATTGCAATGAAACTCGTTTTTTGTAAATGGCAGACTTGCGCAATGTTTTTCAAACGCCTATAGAATCTTTGTTACTTGACCTTTTCTGGATCTGAACAAGGTTTTGAAAACTAGACTTGGATTAGTTGTCAATAATGGCATTACTCGTCTTAAAATATGGTCGGAGTTGGAAGAAAAACAGGTTTGAAATGGCGGCTGTAATGTGAAAACAGAGCGGAGGCTGCTCTTTTTTAGGTTACGGTTTTAAGTTGTTTTGTTAGAGTTTTGCTTAAGGCTTTCATGTGTTTCTTCTGTGTAGATTGTTTATGAGTGTTTCGCGTGTTTAATGAAGGTGGTGTGGGTTTATATAGAGAGTTTAGAGGTGTTTGCTTAGGGTTTGAGTGTGAGGAAGAGTGTTTGTGTGTGGACTGTTTGTCCACCCTATTTCGGTAAGGTTAGGGTTTGTGAGGGGGTTTGCTTGATGGGTAATGTAGTTTATATGGGTAGGTAGGTGTGTAGTCGTGTTTGGGTTGATGGGTAGTCAATTTGGATAGGTTATGGGCTTGGTTTGTGGGTGTAGCTTGAACCGCGGGTAAGGGAAATGGTGGCTATTTTGGGAGCTCGAAAATGGGCTTGCCTTGGCTCGAAAATGGGGCGTAAAAGAGTCTATAGTGAGGTTTGACGAGTGGGCTAGGAGAGGTGGAGATTGTGTCGAAATCGGATAGAAAATCGGGCTCAAATCGCTTTCCAAATTATCTTAAAAAGACCGTCCCAAACTAGCAGTTTAAACATCGTTTTAAAGCCAAAATGAGACGATAACATTCAAGTAAGTCAAAATCGAGTTTTTCAAGTCGGGTTAAAATAAATGCTTATTTCATTTTCAATAAAATAAAGAAAGACTCGGTTTCTAATACGGGTTAAAAATGAATCTTTTTGAATCGGAAATTCATTTTAAATTTCATTTAAAAAATGAATTGTCGACGACGCTCGTTTTACATCGTAAATCAAACTCAAATAATGAAAATGTCATATACGAAATATATGTTGTCCTATCATCATCGGGTGTTTGGCGGGATTTCTATAAAAGCCTGTATCGACGGATACGGGTATCTACAGAGCCCCCACTTTGATTGAGGCTTGGACAAGGCAAAAGTCAAAGTATACCCCAAGTCCACTGACCTAAGGATTCAGCGGGTCGTTTAGAGTCCATTAGACTTGCGTATGTAAGCTCGCCAGCTATAAGACAAGGAGACATACCTAAAGCACGGTTCTGGACGCCTTATTCACTTTTGCGATTCTAGTCATTGACTCACACACTAGTAGACAAAACATCATTTACGGCTCCAAAAAAGAGGCTATTTGAAGCGTTTTTGGTGTAGCAGCAAATAGAGGCGCCGCAAATAAGAATTTCATTTGCGGCTCCTAATAAATGCCGCAAATAAATATCATATTTGCGGGTTTTTTAAAACAACGCCGCAAATAGGACCTACTATTTGCGGCATTTTTAAAAAAAAAAAAAGAGCCGCAAGTAGGGCCTTATTTGCGGCGTTTTTAAAACAAGAAGCCGCAAATAAATGATTTTTTTTGAAAAAAAAAATATTCTGGATGTTTTTTCAAAAGCAATCATAAACTATTGTATACAACTAAAACCAATTAATAACCTATAATGGGTTCCACAATGCTTAGCTAATTTATTTTACAACTCTTTGTAAATATAATTAACTAATTGTATTAAAATAAGATATAAATTTATTAGTCAATTATTGCATAATTAAAAATAAATGTAATCTAATTTGAGTTCTTAACTCAATTTCTAACAATTAACTCTAGTACATATCGAATATATGTAATGAACTAATCAACTGTATCATATACAAATAATTAGTTACTATTTGGATTTCATCCTTTAGGTGTAACCGAAAGGGATCAGTTGATCACCGCCGTCATACGACAATAACGTCAAACTCTAGTTAGCCAACCGTTATTGATTTACGTTAATCAACTGACTAATCATATATATAGTCAATAAATATCCCAATTATATTCCTTAATAAGATTTATTATGTGGCGCAGTATTGTGGAGGACACCTACTCCAACAATCTCCCACTTGTCTGACACAAGTGTGCGTCACCGATTCTCTTGTCTCTTTATCACATCTCCCACTCATCGCAAGGTGTCTTTCAGGTCGCACTTGCGATTGACAATATCTAGAGTGGTTTTCTCGATAGGGAGAGTAACTGTCTGACCGGAAAATCTACCATAGATCTCTTTCCGAGCGTGGCCACGCAATTACAGTAACTTCTCCTCGAGTGGCCTAAAGATGTTTGTACCCAACGTGGGTGGACAATTTTTGTTGATTCATCTACTCTGTATGATGCAGATCACCATGATCCAGAAGAAGTCCATCGGCCTCCTTTTACGGCACGACCTAGAACATCAACCAAAACCATTCGGAAACTGCACCGACTCAAATAGACGGTCGCCAGTCAAAAGAATCGACTCATAGGAATAAGATAGAAGACCCTGCCACGACCAGACATCAAATAATTGATTTAAGGGTCTCTACAATGTCACTGTCCGACAGAGTGTCATACAATCTGTCTATGTAAACGACCAGTCATCTCCATGACCCCATGGTGCTGAACCAACCATCGATCGACTTACAATCTAGTCACTTCGAGACGTCACCTCTTTGAGTGACTAGGGACAAAATACAAAGTTCGTCCTATTCCCTTGAATAGGGTCCAACATTGTCTTATAATCTATTCGGATAAACAAAGTATTAAATTTAGTCAAACTAAATAAAAGAGTTTAAAATGAAACTTGTACAGTGAATGCAATTATCATATATGAAATAATTAATACAACATTCAATTATTACATATTACATAATCTAAAGGAATTCTGGTACACGTCTCAATCCCATTGTGACGACATGACCATTAGCCTTTGACAAAGGCTTGGTTAAAGGATCAGCAATGTTGTCATCTGTCCCAACCTTACAAATGTCAATTTTCTTTCTGTCAACGTAATCTCTAATTACATGATATTTCCTAAGTACATGTCTAGACTTGTTACTAGACTTGGGCTCTTTTGCTTGAAAAATAGCCCCACTGTTATCACAATAAATTGTGATAGGATCTTTGGCAGTAGGGACTACTGTTAGTCCTTCCAAAAATTGCCGAATCCACACAGCTTCCTTTGCAGCTTCAAACGCTGCAAGGTACTCTGCTTCTGTTGTAGAATCCGTTGTAACGCTTTGCTTGAAACTCTTCCAGCAAACAGCTCCTCCATTCATCATATAAACGTAGCCGGATTGGGATTTCATATCATCCCTATCTGTTTGGAAACTGGCATCTGTGTAACCCTGTACACGTAATTCAGTCTCGCCTCCAACACAAGAACGAATCCTTGGTCCTTCTCAAGTACTTAAGGATGTTCTTTACGGCTATCCAGTGACTCTCACCTGGATTTGCTTGGTAACGACTTGTCATGCTCAAAGCATATGCAACATCGGGACGAGTACACATCATAGCATACATGATTGATCCAATAGCAGATGCATAAGGGATCAATTTCATGCGTTCAATCTCCTCGGGTTTCATAGGGCACTCTGACTTGCTCAAAGTGATCCCACTTCCCATAGGAAGAAAGCCTCTCTTAGAGTCTTTCATGTTGAACCGATCAAGAATCTTATCAATATAAGTTTCTTGACTTAATGCTAGTATCCTTTTAGATCTATCCCTATAGATCCGGATACCTAAGATGCGCTGGGCCTCTCCTAAGTCTTTCATTTGGAAATGTATTCCTAGCCACTCCTTTACAGAAGTGAGCATTGAATATCATTCCCAATGAGTAGTATGTCATCTACATACAAGACTAGAAAAGTTACTTTACTCCCACTAAACTTCATGTATAAACACGGTTCCTCGACGCTTCGAGTAAAACCATTTTGTTTAATTACATGATCGAAACGATGATTCCAACTCCTGGATGCTTGCTTAAGACCATAGATGAATCTCTTAAGTTTGAATACCTTCTTAGGGTTTGATGGATCCACAAAACCTTCAGGTTGTGTCATGTACACTTCCTCTTCTAGAATCCCATTCAAGAAGGCGGTTTTGACATCCATTTGCCAAATCTCATAATTATGAAATGCGGCAACCGCTAAGATTAATCCTTATGGATCGAAGCATGGCGACTGGGCGAAGGTTTCGTCATAGTGAAGACCATGAACTTGGGTGAAACCTTTTGCCACCAATCTAGCCTTTGTAAACATCATTATATTATCTATGCCACTTTTGATCTTATAGATCCACTTACACTGAAGAGGTCTTTACCTCCTAGGTAAATCAACCAAGTCCCATACTTGATTGTCGTACATAGAATCCATTTCGGATTGCATGGCTCCTAGCCATAGCTTTGAGTCGGGACTAGAAATGGCTGCTTTGTAAGGTAGTAGGTTCGTTACTTTCAAAAAGTAACACATTATAGTCATCACCTTCCTCTATAATACCAAGGTATCTATCAGGTTGATGACTAATTCTGCTTGACCTCCTAGGTTCCGAAGGAATAATGACCGTGCCAGACGAAGAGGGAACGTTTTCCTCGTCGTCCTTTTTGGTTTGTGGCTCTTGGACTTCATCAAGTTCAAATTTTCTCCCACTCTGTCTTTTAGAAATAAAATCATTTTCTAAAAAGACTGCATCACGAGACACAAACACTTTGTCCTCGTGTTTATTGTAGAAGTAATAAGCACGTGATTCCTTTGGATATCCTACGAAAAGACATTTGTCAGATTTGGGTGCGAGTTTATCGTCAGACTTATTCTTAACAAAAGCCTCGCATCCCCAAATTCTCATAAACGACAAATAAGGGACTTTCCCTGTCCATATCTCATATGGAGTCTTGTTTGCCGCTTTAGTCGGGCTTCGATTTAGTGAAAATATTGCAGATAAGATAGCAAAACCTCAAAACTAATCAGGAAGCTCTGTCAGACTTATCATAGATCGAACCATATCTAATAAAGTTCGATTACTCCTTTCGGACACACCATTTAATTGAGGTGTTCCAGGAGGAGTCCATTGTGATACTATACCACAATCTTTTAGGTGTGAATCAAATTCATTGTTCAAGTATTCACCACCACGATTGGATTGTAGGGTTTTAATCTTTTTATTCAATTGGTTTTCTACTTCATTTTGAAATTCTTTTAATTTTTCAAAAGCAACACTTTTATGCCTCATCAAGTAGACATGTCCATATCTACTCAAGTCGTCGGTAAAAGTAATGAAGTAGTGATAACCACCTCTAGCTTGGATAGTCATTGGACCGCATACATCCGTATGTATAAATCCTAATACTTCACTTGCTCGTGTCCTTTTTCCCGGAAAAGGAGCACGAGTCATCTTGCCTAGAAGACAAGATAAGCATATGCCATAAGATTCGTAATCGAATGGTTTGAGTACTTTAGATGAAACAAGTCTCTTTATGCGTCGTTCGTTTATGTGCCCTAAACGACAATGCCAAAGGCATGATTGATTAGGTTCACCTGTTTTGAGCTTCTTGTTTTCTACATGATAGACCTTTTTTGCAATATTTAGAACATAAATACCTCCAATAGAAATGGCCTCGCCATAAACCATTTCATTAAAAGAAAAAGTACAACAATTGTTCTTAATACAAAATGAAAATCCTTCCATGTCTAACACGGAAATGGAGATAATTTTCTTGGTAAGAGTTGGTACATAATAGCAATTATTTAAATACAACTCTAAACCATTAGGCAAAAGAAGAACGTAGGTGCCCACGGAAACTGCGGCTACCTTAGTTTCATTTCCCATGCGCAGGTCCACGTCACCCTTGGCTAATGCTTGTGCGTCCTTCAGCCCCTGTACATGATTACAAAGGTGAGAATCACAACCGGTATCAAATACCCAAGAAGATGTACTAGAAAAGTTAATATCTATCATATAGAGTGATGAAAGAATTTTACCTGACGTTGTCACACAACCGTCCTTCTTGTCTTTCAAGTATTTGGGGCAATTGCGTTTCCAATGCCCTTTGTCATTACAATAATAGCAATCCGCCTCCGCGTGTTTGTTGACTTTGGGCTTAGGCTTATAAAAGACCTTGCCCTTTCCCTTGCCGACTTTCTTGAAAAGAGTCTTACCCTTTCCCTTTTCCTTCCTCACCCCAAGGTTCATGTTCTTCATTTTCATGGAAAGAACATCCTTGGGTTCACACCCACTAGCCTCCATGTCCCTCTCCGCTTGGGTGAGGAGTGCATGGAGTTCATGGAAACTCTTGTCCATGCCATTCATGTTATAGTTCACCCTAAATTGGGTGAACTTAGGTGTGAATGAATGAAGGATCTTACCCACCACCAATTGCTTCGGAATTTTGCACCCTAGACGCTCTAAGGTGTCCGCGTGCTCAACCATTTTGAGCACGTGTGGGCCAACCTTTTGGCCCCTTTGAAGCTTGGTGTCAAAGAATTTTGTAGCCGCCTCATATTGGAGAATTTGAGGGGCTTGCGAAAACATCGACGTGATCCTCGTGAATATCGCATATGCATCGAGTGATATCAATTGGATTTGAGTTTGGGTGAGATTGACCAAATCAAGACATTCTTGACGTCTTTTGCAACCTTCAAATAAAGGTCATATTCGGCCTGAACCACCGCGGACGATCTAGGCGCGGGTTCGGTGGGGGGATCTTCGACCAAGTAGCGAAGCACGTTATCGGATAACGCGGCACTCTTGATCGTTGACTCCCATTCAACGAAGTTACTTCCGTCATCTTTCAAGACACACTAAATGCAATAGATTTATTCAGAAAACAAGCTAAAACAACACAAACTGAGCCAAGGACATACACTTCGAAGTTTGCTCTGTTTTGTTTGGACTGAATGCTGAAAGAAGGAGATAGAACCTTAACCAAAGCACAAAGCCAATGGTTGAGGTTTGAACCTTGATCCCAGCACATAGCTAAGGGTCTAAGCTCACTTCCAAGCACAAAGCAATGGAAGTTTTCTCAAGCACACAGCCAAGAGATGATAACAGAAACAAGGTTTCAGTTTTTGTGTTTACTTCAAGTCTGCCTTTCATTCATTAGAAACAAGCCTTACATAGGCAATAGGATTACATCTTGAACATCTAAACACATCTAAGGTTAGTAATGATCCTCAAAAGAAAACAAAATAACAACTACAAACTGATACAAACTGAAATAAAGTAAACAACAGAATAACAGTTCTGAAAGAGACAGGTTTCTTGTTGCCTTGCTGCTGCTTGGTTATATGGTACATAGTAGACTTTTGCTTGGTGTTTTGGTCCTAAACTGGAGTACTATTAGTCCCCAAAGTCTGAGCAAAAAGACCTCGAGTCTGCTTGGCCAAAAGAAGAATCTTTGATAGTAACAGCTGAACTGCTCCTGGATAGGTGAGAACTGGACTGGTGAACTTGGCTCTTGTTTTAAGAGGTGTTCCTGGCCTTTTCTGAGGAAGGTTCCCTGGGCAAAAAGTTAGTAGACCCTCCCTAGAACAAAACCCATAGTTTGTTTGAAGTTCCTAAGCTTGGAAGTTACCCTGAGACCCTCCCCAAGGTGCTGCTGGTGACTGAATTTCCTGAGGTTTTGTTGGCTTGTTTTGTGAGTCTGTTTTGTGTCTTGGCTGGCCCTGGCTCGTGTCATGGCTATCAATGGCTTGTGTCATGGCTTGTTTGCTTGGGCCTGGACTATACAAAGCATTAAGATAGTTTTTGACATAGGGTGAGGTTGATATTGGATCATGGTTAGACTGAGCATAGGTTGGCTGGTCTTGTCTTTGAGCTTGGCATTGAACTCCTGTTGCAACCCCTCCTTCTTGAAAAATATTTGCCCTCAAATCCTCTTCATCCTCAGAGTCCTCCTGATAATGACTTCGATCCCCCACATTGAATGTCCCATGCACCCCATAATCTCCTGGTAAATCTATCTTGTAAGCATTAGGTCCTACCCTTTCAAGCACCTCAAAAGGACCATCAGCTCTTGGCATGAGTTTGTTTTTCCTTTTCTCTGGAAACCTTTCTTTCCTTAAGTGCAACCACACCATATCTCCTGCCTTGAACTCCCTAGCTTTCTTTGGACCTTTGGCTTTTGACTTATAAATCTCATTTGTCTTCTCAATCTGTTTCTTGACTTGACTGTGAATCTGCATCATTTGTTGTACTCTTTCCTTGGCATCATAATTGACTTCTTTTCTTATCAATGGGGCCAGGTCTGTTGGCATTAGAGGATTAGCCCCATAAACAACTTCAAAAGGGGTCTTACCTGTGTTGTGTGATGGAGCTCTATTGAATGCAAACTCAGCCTGGGACAGTTTGATATCCCAATCCTTTAATGACTTAGCAATGATACACCTCAAGATCCTTCCTAGAGTTTTGTTAGTAACCTCTGTCTGTCCATCTGTTTGGGGGTGGTATGTTGTGCTGAAGAGTAGCTTTGTCCCTAAAAGCCTCCAGGGGGACCTCCAGAAGTGGCTCATGAACTTAGTGTCCCTATCAGACACAATGCTTCTTGGCACCCCATGTAGTTTTACTATTTCCTTGAAGTAGAGCTCAGCTACCCCCATGGCATCTTCTGTCTGCTTGCATGCAACAAAATGGGCCATTTTGCTGAACCTATCCACTACCACCATGACTGAGTGTGACACCCTCAAATTTGCGGAAAGAAAAAAAAAATTATTTAAATACATAAAAGATACGAATATATAACGAAGGTGTCATTACATAAATAAAAGGTTCGTTACAAAACGAAATAATATTCTACAAAATAAATATACAAGACGGGAGACATATCTCCCGTATAAATACGGAAATAAACTAGTGTATAATAATATCCAAACTATGAACCGAATATAGGTCCAAGGTAAAACTTCACTCGCTAGCTCGTCCATGTACCCCAAATATGCAACACCACCTGTTCGACCGCATTAAATATAAACACGGAAGCCACATTCAGTGGGGAGTAACTCCGAGTTCTCCCAGCCACGAAATGTCGAGTTTAATGAAACATGAAAAACATAAAAGCAATGTATATAGAGAATACAACACCTTAACATATATGATATGCTTCTCATGTTATGAAACAGTTAACTAACATATAACCTAGCATATGACAGCTATCATGTGAATTCGGTAATAAAATATAACTCGAGGTAGGGAAGCTGGTATGCTGGCTCAGCGGTTACCATGTAACATGGCCCTGATACACTCAAACCCTAATCAACACGTAATCATGTGAATCAGTTAACAACCGTTAATCCAAACTCTATCAATCCTAGCCGGCTTGCATCTCACCTTCTAGAACTCATAGAATCATACATACATGAAAGACCAATACGTCTACACACAGGCATAAGTTCTTAGCACGGCCAATAGTCGACTTCTGTAACTCGAGGCTATACCACAAGGTAGGAAAACATCCTAGTCCTAGACTGATCAGACCTAGCGACAACAGCTATTCCGTTCCCCGTCCCATGACATAACCGTCTAGGAGAAACTCTACTAGGCGACCCCCTAAGCAGAGATGGCTAGTACTTAAGCTGGCTCCATTCCCAAAATGAATCGGTAGCCATGCCCCGACTTGGATATCAACCCACCAAGCCGAGACACAAAAGCTATCAAGCAGTGAACTCCATATGCTCGTTAAAGATAGTACGGCCTATCAATGTCATGGTCCAAGATACTCATTTAGAATTAGAATGGTCAATACGCCATATACTCATAATTCTCTATGGGTACTTAGTCAACACGACACCAACCATATAATAAAACAGTCACGGGAAAAACATCCTATCATGTGACTAATTGCATATCAATAATAATCAAATATCATATCGCCTCATATCTACTAAGGCTAATTCATTAAGTAAATACAACCATACTTGAAGACAAAGCCCCGACCCGAGTCCCGCGACGGGTCATCAGTCAAATCGGGGCTGTCTAGATCTTGTTGACCAAAACCCGTTGGATCAAACCGGCTAAGAAGCAGAGTCTTTATCACATAGACACAAAATCAACATATTCATTACATGTTATTTTATTACTACTTCTAACATGTGAATTATAATATTATACCCAAAAACCCGTTTGACTTAAATGATAACAAATTAAACTACGACCTCATCTTATAATTTCTAACATGTGAGAAATAATAATTTATGAAAAACCTTTTTAATTACATATTTTACTTATTAATATTTCCCACTTGCTAAATATTACAAAACACGATAAAAATGACGATCACTCAAAAACCGACACGAGTCCCAAGGTGGGACCCACGGGCTGAATTGGGCCGGACCCACATGGGCCTGTTTTGGGCCTCACGGACAGAAATGGGGCTGTTTTTGGCCTTTGACTCGATTTTACTAAAAACCGTTTCCTAATATTTCCCGCATGCTTTAACATATTTAAAATCCGTCAAAACAACAACCAATCAATCAAACATCGACACAACCCAAAGACCAAACCCCGGACCCACCTTGACCAACCCAGACCGGGTCTGAACCGGCCTGGACCGGTCTGGTTTGGACCCGGTTCAGTCCCTTCCCCACGGTTCACCAACAAACACCACCAAAATCATTTCCAACTTGTTTTAATCATCAAACAACCATTTTAACATCCAT
>JAIUZE010018565.1:0-19047 GCA_022085475.1 Heliosperma pusillum
GGCTGGGAGAACCCGGAGTTACTCCCCACTGACTGTGGCGTTCATGTTTTTCATGAACAGGTTGCTTGCAATGGATGACTTTTTGGATACGATATTTTGGGGTTCGGGTGTGAGCTAGCGGGCGTTTGTCCCTGGAAGTTTTCACCTCTAGACGATATTAGCTAGTTTTGCTAAACACTTGTTCTTTGCTAACATTTTAAGAGACCCCATCTCTTTGTTGTATTTCCGTACTTAGTTTGTAATATTTTGACACTCCTCGTTTTATTTAACTTGCATGTATAAAAGTTTTTAAAACTACCTATTTCCGCAATGTAATTCACATGTTTGTTTGTTTTATATTTCCGCATTTGCGAGGGTTGTCACATACTCATATCAACTCATTAGTCACCACCTTTAACCACTCTTTCCGTACCAATGTTTATTACCATTTCTACCACCCTCTTTATTATCCCAACGAAAGGGGCGTTATCATAAGCAAAATGTAGAGTTTGGGAGGATATAAGAGATGTAAGTTGGAAGGAGTTAGGGGTTAAGGAGGGAAAATAAAGAAAGGAGTTTGGCGATACATTGTGGATGTGAATAGTATATATATAAAGTAATATACACACCTTTTACAAAAAAGTGAGTGTAGATACCTTAATTCCTCATTCTCTTCTCTCTCTGTCTCTCTATCTTTGCATTCTAGACTTATCGTTAAACCTTTGGCATTTACGGGGTTGATCAACCGGCCTCGTTAGCTTGATTCATATCAAGTCTCCCGCCTCGTTTTGCATAGACCGGCCAATTCGACACACTACCCTCGAGTTATTATCAATTTACATCATATTGTCCTAATCCTTGATCAATTTCAAGGGCAATTTCACTTCATAGTTTCGATAATCGCTAAAAACCGACTTTAGTCTATTCGCGACTTGGACATGTAAGTCCGAGGGTGTAAAAACCCATCCTTATTATGGTCCTACTTTATTTATGTTATTTATTTACAAGTTTGTCTTATAAACCCAAAATCACACCTTTGTATTAAGTTTTAAACCTTCTTTAACCTTCACAGCCACAGATGAGGCTTAGAAAGGACGCACACATTTGGTACGCCTCTTCTAAGGCTCTCTTGGGACTGTTTCCCATATTTGACCAAAATCCGCTTTAGATAGTTAATAATTAATATTAATCAGTTTATTGAGGTAAATATGGACATTAATAGTCTAATTTTCATTAGCACATTATTTTCTCAAATCTAACCTTTCAAAATCGTCTTTGATCGTCTTCGATAATTAATATCGAATGGTTAAAAGCCTTTTCTTATTGTCTTTATTATTTTTTCCTTAATTTTTTCACCAAGTTTAGTCGTAAATAACAACAAAATTGATTTCCAATTTAATTACCCTAACAAATTGTTTGGATCTGACAAACAGGCCTAAACACTACCTAAAAAGTGACGCGTCACCTGCTACGCCTTTTTTAAAGATCTATTTGTCTTTCCAGCAAGGCTGTTTGACCAGACTAGGTCAAACAAGCCCTTAGAAGGGGCGCACCATTTGTTGTGCATGTTTTAAGGCCCTGTTTGCATCTGTTTCTCAACTGTCAAGAATAATTGTTTTTCTTTCGGTTTTAATCGATTACTAATCGTACTATCACCTATTTTCAGACGTTATTAGTCATAATTGATTATGTTCTATGTTTTTAACTTATTCAACCATTTATTCTCCCTTTTCTTTTTGAGTCGGGTTTATTAGACAAACATGCGTATCCTTTTATATATGCTTGTTCACATGCAATCAATCTAATGCAACTTCAACATTCAATCCCCAATTGCCTAAATAACCGACATAGCTAATTCACATGCTAGGATCAAAACAATGTTTCCATTCATTCATTCATTTATATTACAACCTTTAAAGTTAAATGTAACAAATACAACTCCAATCATTAGTAGAGGCTGCTATGAGCGGGCGGAATTGGGTGCCCAATTGACAGGCTTCCCAATACGTACCATCACCCCTTACTTTAAATCTCTGTGAAAATTCGTGTTCATTGGCATTACGATAGTGATTCTAGACATAGAATGCTAAGGGTCTGATTCTTTGGTGTTTATGTCACTTTATGTCTTGACATGACTTAAAGATCGAACGGTTTCCAATTTTCCACAATATTTGGTGGCGTTTCCTTTAAATGCTGGCTTGTATCGAACCTTTCACCGGTTTCAAAGCCTCTCAAATTGGTTACAAGCCCATGACATGCACCATGCGAGGCTCCTTAGGAGAATTTGTGACGCCGTCTCGATGGCGGTCGGGTGGAATTGGCCACAGTTTGACAACTCCGCCGGGGATGATACACTTAAGCTTAGTCTAGTGTTACCCGTGGTGAAACTTGAACAAGGTTGGAGTTTAAAGTTATATTTCGACATTATTGGTTTGCATTCACGGTCTTCCTAGACTCGCATTTTTAGCCTTCCTAGGCTCTTAAGCAAACAAAAACTGACCAATCGTCTCGTCTCGATGGAGCAAATTAATACTTGTTTCCTATTGGATGGATAACAATCGATGTCAAGCCTATATCCAATTAGCCGCGATCCAAGAACGTCTTACGGTGCTATAAACCAAAGCCCAAATTGAAACTCTAAATGGTCCTACATCCACACCAAATGATCTTATACCCAATGGTCCTACACCAACCCCAAATATTATCCTCGAAAAGGACCCTTCTTCGCTCACTGATGCGAAGCAACGTCTCCAATACCAGAAGAACAACTCATGTACCTTAAAGTAGACGATGTCTATCATGAAAACAGTCACAAGTATGAGTCTGTCAACGATCAACTACCCACCAACCTCACGCTTGCTGACATTCCCAAGTTTAAGGGACGTGAAAACCTACTTAACCATGTTATCGCTTTCAAAGACTACATGGCGATCAAGGGGATCAAAACCTGCCATGTTCTTAAGGATGTTTCCTTCTTCTATAGACACCATTCACAAAGCAATGGTTCTATTCGCTCGATCACAAGAAAATACCCACCTAGGACGATGCTGCGATTGAATTCACGAAGTAATAATCAGATATTGCTGAATTCCATGTTAACATGCGAACTTTAGAAGTACTCACCCAAAAAGACAAGGAAGGCTTTACTTATTTCTTAAATCGGTGGAGGAAAACGAGCATCCAACTCGTGGATCGTCATGAAGAATCGACTCTTGTCGAAGAGTTTGTCGACAACCTTAAGCCAATCTATGTCAATCATTTAAGGTATCAAAATATCAAAACCTTCAAAGACTTGACGGTTTTGGGAAGCAGAATCGTAGATGACCTTCCCAAGGGACTCATGTCCAAAACCACAGGACGGGGCTATCAAGGCTCAACATCAAATCGCACTTATGGCCCTAATGCCAAAATCTACGAAGTCAATCTAGTGGAATCTTCAAACAAGAAACAACCCTCCCATAGAAAACTCACCGACATAGGTGATACGTATCTCAACTCCCTCAAAAGACTAATGAAGCAAGGGAGGTTACAACCAATCAGACCCACGTTCGAACCAGAAAGGAAGCTTCGTTTCTAGGATGTACATACTTACTGCCAATACCACAGGGGCAAAGGGCATGACACAGAAAACTGCTACAAGCTCAAGCGTATTATCCAAGACATGATCGAAAATGTAAAATTACTTATTTCATGATAGGATATATCACACACCTATGCAAAAATAAATTTCCCTAGACACAAATAAATGTAGTACGAGGGGTCGAACACAAGGAGACGGGAATTTTGTTATGAAATGCTATGAACGGACTACTATCAAAGTCGGTTTAACGGCTTGATTTGGTTTGATGTTTAGCTAAATATGATGCAAATCAAATAATATTAGAAGAGTCTAGGGGAGTCGGGTCACTCATGCAAATACGTAAATGCTCATGTTAAACATAAGAATTCTTAATATTGTTAATTGTTTAGGCTAAAGACACCCATCTCTCGATATTAGTGTCAACCTTAGGTCGAGTCCTAGAGAACTTTCGTTATAACTAGAGTCATCCTACTACACATGCTTAATCTAATCCGATTCCGTGCCTCTCGACTTGTAGAATGAATTAACAAATTTAATCAATGCAATTGGCCAAATAACAAAGATTAACAAAACAATACAAGCATGTGATAGAAACAATTTATCAATATTAGTTCATCCTTATTTTAACATTTACAACTTACTAATCATGCATGGCTTCCTTAATCCCTAGACAAATGAAACTACTCACTCATATTGATAATTAAACTAATACTATTTGATATAATAAGCATGATGAATATGGAATTATAAAGGAAAACAACTTGTTAATAAAATGTACTACACTAAGTGAATGAAAACTAACAATTCTAATGTAGATAACAATAAAATTATGATTAACTAAATGTTACGGTTAACTAAATGATTTGTAAGGTAAATGACGGAAGTGAATACTAACATAAAACTAGAATTAGGATTACCGCAATAGAGAAATATAACTCAGAAATGAAGAATGAATAACCCAAATGCTTGAATGGAAAGATTGAATTACAACTTTGAAATGTAACCAAGTGTTTGACAAAGTTATAACTAAATGTTTAACTAATTATGAAACTAAGAAAAACTTGTGTGCTTAAGCTAAAGCTATGAAATATGTGTGAAAGATGAGTAAAAGGTATGATAAAAGATATCCCCAAGTGTCGAAGTCCCTCTCCTTTATATAGGGAGAGGGACTTGAAACGGTTGTGATCACAGAAGACAAACCCCGATCGGGGCCTGGGAACCCCGATCGGGGCCTTCTTAATCCGGGTGCATTTGCTTAAATGCACTATTTAATGCCTAAGGAATCCTAAGCTATGCCTTTAAACACCTTAATTATTCTCCGGTTAATTGCATAGTTTAGGGTTTCTTTGAGCATCTAAAGGAGTATCATATGCTTGAGTTGTGGACTCCTTGCTTTGGGCTTCATTTTTGGTTTTGCATTTCAATCCATTTCATAAATCTTCATGTTTGGCTTGTCATTCTCTTTTCATGGTCCATTTTGCTTCCATTAGCTTGTTGGACTTTGGTGCTTGCTAATTGTGTTAGGAAAAAGCCTCTAAATGCTTAGATTCCTACAAAACATAGCAAAAACGAGCAATGCACCTCGAACACGTAATTAGTTCACAAAAATACTAAACAAAGTATAATAATCATGTAAAATCGAGCTAAATTAGGGAGTAAAATCATATAAAAACTAGACATATCAAACTCCCCCAAGCTAAACCCTTGCTTGTCCTCAAGCAAGCACACACGACCAATACAAGAGAGGAAAACAACCAAGTCCCCACAATTGCAATATCCAATTTTAAACTATCAAGCATAATGACTCAAATCCCGAAACAACATGAGCATAAGGATAATGCAAAAATATGGATGAGATTTACATGGCGATGTAGCATGAAAGACTTCAATTAAACTTTTCGGCTTTTGCATGATCTTTTGACTTATGGGCTCTCACGATACACTCAAAATCATTTTAATGTAAAAGGATTTTTGTGAGTAGCACTCACCTATCGTCGACTTATGAGAGTGTGCCCGCAATCTAATATGGTAAAAATTTCAAAACTACAAGCCAAAAAACATTCAAATGCAAGCATGAAAAGGAAGCCATAGGTAAGAAGAAGGTTAACAAGAAATGGGTAAGAAAGGGAACAAATGATTTATGGTATGTGGAGCTAAGTCAAGCTAGCAACAACCATATGTAAGGATGCTCAATCCCGAAACTATCCCAAAATTTCCAATACAATTCTCAAGAAAACTCTCCAAACTATATGAATAAAACATGAGAGTTTCTTAAATCATCTTTTTCTTTTTTTTTCAACATTCAAGATATGCTTCTCTTTTTTTCATTTCATGCTTTTTTTCTTTTCTTTTTCTTTCATTGCCATCATTTTTTCCATCATTTTTTTTTTCATCTCAAAGCATTAAGACCAAGCTCATCATGATATTTCAAAATACAACAAATCCTAAATGAGCACCCAAACACAAAATAATCAAGGCTACTAGCTCAACAAGGTAGGCAATTTTTATATGTAGCTAAGGATAAATTTTGTGAATGGGTTCAAAAAGGCAAATTTATCATGTGAATGGCTCTAAAATGCTAACAAATGAATGCATGCTTATAAAGAAATGAAATTAAAACCATACTTGTGCGTATTTGATGTAGCACAAACCATAAGGAGACCTACACTCACCTAAGAGAGACCGAATATGGATGTATCGGTCTAAGGAGGCTCTACCTTACCAATTTGTGGCTTGCCAAAAGCCAAGATCAAGCTTATTAGGTTCAATTTCAATCTTCCACCTACTATGTCAAGACATCCCCATGAATGCAATTATCCCGTCAAATAATAGAGAATCATTAGCTATTAAGCTAAAATTGGGATATACAAATGGGTACAACTATGTAAACCATGACCAAAGTAACACAAAAATTTCAAAGTTTCATAAATTTTCTAACTAAATGCAACTACTAACTAAAACGCAAATGCAATCCTCCCCCAAGCTAAACACAACATTGTCCTCAATGTGCCAACATGTAAAAACACCCAAGCTAACCGTAAAAACGGTTCAAAGCACAAAACATGGAAGACAAGAGGTTAATATTTAATGAGGAGTGGGAAAAATACAACTAAAGCGCAAAGCAAAAATAACTTACTAGACTAACTAGCCTCCCCCAAGCTAGTATAAATATGAGGGAATCCTTCAAAGTGATGAAAGAAATTATGTTTCCTTGAGATTTAAATGAAGAAAAATGAAGAAGAAAGATAGAGTATACCGTCGGGTTTGAAAATGAGGAATACTGAGATTTCGGTTATCGCACAAAATAGAATAATAAACAGACGCCTAGAAATGTGAAACCCCGATCGGGGCCTGGGAACTCCGATCGGGGTTTGCCCTTTGTAAGTTCCTGTTTATTTCAGTGATGTGTAATACGAATTTCCCCGAACGGGTTTCCGTGCTTGGGGATGCGTGAATTTCCTCATTGACTCTTCTTGTCTTCATTTTTCACCTAAAAATCAAAAAGAAATATCGTCAAGTCTAGTCAAGTCTAAAAAGAACGAGAACTTACGAAAAATAAGAAAATAAAGAAAATAAAATGAAAGCAGATAAAAGCTTGGGTTGCCTCCCAAGAAGCGCTGGTTTAACGTCCCGCACGACGTATGAAGCTCGAGTCGGTTCAAGCTTCCATGTTAACCCCCTCTATTGATAATTCTTCTTCACCCAACTCATGCTCCAAAGCATCCATCCCTTCATTCCCAATCTTGTCATCACCTGCAAATGATTCTAATACCAAGAGTAGGGGTGGGCAAAATCCGGTCCGAACCGGAAAAATGGACCGGTCCGGACCGGAATCAACTGGACCGGAACCGGAAAAAAAAATTCCGGTCCGGTCTCTGGTCCATCATTTTTTTAAGATTCCGGTTGCCGGTCCGGTCCGGTCTAAAAAAATGCCCACTTTTTTCTAATTCCGGTCCAAAAATTTTGGTCCAATGGACCGGATTGGACCGGAAAGACCGGAATTATTATTATTTGATTTTTTTTCTATAAATTTTATTTTATTCCGGTCTAACCGGTCCGATCCTGTCCATTGGACCAAAAGTTTTGGACCGAAATTAGAAAAAAGTGGGCATATAGTCTAAATTCCGGTCCAACCAGTCCGGTCCGGTCTTGGACCGGAATTTTTCCGGTCCGGTCCCGGACCGGAATTTTTGTAATCCGGTCCGGTCCCGGTCCCGATTTTTTATAAATTCCGGTTCCGGTCCAAACCGGTTCCGGTCCGGTTTTGGACCGATGCCCACCCCTAACCAAGAGTGCCTCCAAAGGGTCTTTAACCAAAGACCGAGGTATAAAGTCATCTACGAGAATGTCCAAAACATTAATAGAAAAGCAAGACTCTTCTAACATGGGACTCTTCATGGCACTATTCAAGTTAAATGTGACCTTATCGTCACCCACTTCCAATGTTATTTTACCATTTTTGACATCCATTATCGCACCCGCGGTATGTAAAAATGGTCTTCCCAAAATAATTGGGATTTGGGCATCCTCGGGTATGTCAAGAACAATAAAATCAACCGGAATAAAAAATTTACCAACTTTGACGGGAACATCCTCCAAAACTCCCAAAGAGCGTTTTATAGAACGATCCGCCATTTGCAAAGTGACACTAGTACATTTCAAGACTCCCATATTAAGCTTAGCACAAATAGAGTAAGGAATGACACTTACACTAGCACCTAAATCACATAAAGCTTTATCAATTTTATAGGTACCAATTGTGCATGGAATGGAAAAACTACCCGGGATCTTTTAACTTAGGAGGGGACTTGTTTTGCAAAAGAGCACTACACTCGGCAGTGAAGGCTATAGTTTCAACTTTATCAAAAGTCCTCTTCTTAGTTAAAATGTCTTTCATGAACTTAGTGTAAGACGGAATTTGGGTGATTAATTCGGTAAAAGGAACGGTTACCTGGAGGTTCTTCACAACTTCCATAAATTTACCGAATTAGGTGTTCTTGTGATGATTTGCCAATCTATGAGGGAAAGGCATTTTGACTTTTTCCGGCTCCTTTGTCTCAACAACATTCTTTGGAGGAACATCCTCCACATCTTTGACTTGCTCAACCACAATAGGATCATCCACCTTCTCGGGCATAACCTCATCCTTCTTACTGCTAGATGAAACCTCCAACTCAACAAGCACCTCCTCATTGTCTTTGGGCATGGGTGACTCATCATACTTTGTACCACTTCTCAAGGTGATTGCATTGAAAGTATCATGTGGTTGCTCACCTTGAGGTGGTAATTGACCCGGTCTTCTTTGAGAGCTAGAAGTGGCTAGTTGAGCCATTTGTTGCTCTAGCATTTTGATTGCGGAACCATGGCTTTGATCATTCTTTTGAAATTGAGCCAACATGTTCGATTGAGTCTTAGCCAATTGTACTACTAAGAACTTGAGTTCTTGATAGTGTTGTTGGACATTTTGGGGTGGTGGAACTTGGGTTGGTTGGGAGTTTTGGATTGGTGGTCTTTGTTGGTAGTTTTGACTTTGATAACCCGGTGGATAATTGAATCTTTGTTGTGGGACATAGGCATTTTGTTGAGCTTGAGGCACAAAATTTTGTTGGGGTTGAGGATTGAGCACATTGTTGCTTTTGTAGGACAAGTTGGAGTGAAATTTTGTGTTTGGGTTGTAAGTATTGGAAAAGGTACCCGGTGGATAAGAACTTTGTTTAAAAGTTTGAAAAGCACATACCTCTTTCATAGTAGCTTGGCACACATTAGAGTAATGACCCGCACCTCCACAACTTTCGCAAACAACAATTTGACTAGTAGAAGACACATCATTGAGTTGATGAACCGCTTGTTGAGCCTCCAACTTTTCTTAGAGCAAAAGGATTTGATTCTTCAAGATGCTAGGGTCGGCAACTACCTCTCCTCCTTGGATGGGTGCGCTTCGAGAATTAACATATTGGGCATCGTGGATCGCCATAGATTCAATGGTGGCATGAGCAATATCCGTGTCAATTTCTTGAAAACGCCCATTATTGGCGGAATCAAGAATTCTTCGGAATTCGGCACAACACCAATTGTAGAATGTTATGGCAAGGAACCAAGCATCCAACCCATGGTGTGGGCATTGCCTTTGGAGCTCCTTGTGTTGGAGTAAGTGTACTCAACAATAGTGCGGTCACATAATTAAATCTCAATAATAAGAATACTAAGGGATGATAGATATTATAGTCAACTTGTCAACATTAATCGGTAACGATTGGTTTGTTAGAGTTTGACGTTACTGTCGTATGACGGTGGTGATCAGTTGATCCCTTAAGGTCACACCTATAAGACCATTCCCTTAATTGAAAAGTTAATTAATTGTATATCGATACAGATTAATTAAATCCTTAAATTAAACAAAGCTTATTTGTGAGTAAGAATTTAATGTCTTATTGCAATGTGATTAAATAAGACTCAATTTGGTAATTAAAATGTTATATTACTAAAATTGGTCATTGTTTATGAAACAATCTGAGATAAGAAAGATTAGTTAATTATAATTACAAAAGGTTGTAAATTATATTAACTAAACTTTATATGACCCATTTTATACATATGTAATTAAGAATTACTAGTCAATTTATTAAATGTAATTTATGTGATATAAAATGATATTTAATTTGTTAAATATGCATTAAAATATCTAATGACATGTTACATGCTACATGACATACAATATTACAAATGACAAATTGAATAAGATAAAATGGAGTCCATATTGTCAAGGGTGTCGATTTTTGTGGGTAGTTTAGGGTTGTAATTAGTTTATGGGGTTTTTTTATGAAAAAACACCATGATTACACCTAATTAGACTAGCCTACCCTATAGTTTGATAAGACAAAAAGGGAAGCATGCTTGGCTCTTCCCTAGGGCAAGAATCCGGCCACCTTACACAAATATGAGAAGTTGTTCTCATTTTTGAATACAAGATATGTTTTATGCTTATCTCACTACAACTTACTACAACATCTTTCTCATAAAAGGTTTATGAAATACTTTGTTCTATAATCATATATCTTGATATATATTACTATTGTAGTAATATTATTGGTATTTTAGATTTTGATTTAAGGTCTCTAATAATATTATCTAGTGAACTATATTATTAGTATTAAGGGTTTGTCTTGGGTGCAATCAAGAGGAGTGTTTCTACATTACAAACTTGGAGTTCATCCCTCACCTATTAGCTCAAGAACAAGAGTAGGAAGGAGTCCTATCTTGTGCCCAAAATCCTTATAAATCAATGTAAGCTACTATTTCTTCTTCCTTATTTGTATTTAGTTATGCATGCATAAGATCTAATTAGTTTATGAGTAAAATAATTGTTAAATGATATTAGAAATAATTAGTTTATCGAGTTTAAGAAACTAACAAGTGGTATCCGAGCCAAGGTTGTTGCATGCATAATCGATTTTTAGTTTTTTCGAGTTATTGTAACTTAAAGAAAACTAGTAATTTGTGTTTTATTAGATAAAATAACAAAGTTATTTGCATGTCAATATATTCTGGTCCTAATATGATTTTAGGTCATTTTGATGATTTATGGAAATTAATATTGCTCAAATATGATTTTTAGTGTTTTTATTACATTTTAATGAGTAAAATGATATTTAAAATGCTAAAAATAGTTAGACTTATCTTCTGATCTTGAAAGTTTTACACAATATCACACATAAATTTTACTTACTCTATGTAAAATTTCGTGTGAAGTGGACTTATTTCGTATGATTTTATGATTTTTATATGATAAAATGAAATAAATAAAGGTCAAATGGTTAAAAATATTTCCGCTCTGAATATGACCATAAAAGTTTAGTATGTTGTCACATGCATGTGTTCCTGTTAGACTGGAAAATTTGAGACTAATGTGATTTGTCTAGCATGATTTATGAATTTTTAATGTAAAAATGGCATAAATAGTGACTTATTTAGCAAATATAGCTAAAATAAATTTTATGTCAAGAGAAAATTGTTCCTGGTTTCATAAATGTCCCACATTTCAGATATAAAGTTTAAAATTTAATATGATTAATTTTTGCATGCTTTATGTATTTACTTGATAAAACCGATAAAGCGCAACCAATTTTTCTCAAAATCGATTTGAATTTTTGAATGCCATGGAAATGTTCCAGAATGTTCAAGAATTTAAAATTCAAAATTTGAAATTATTGTAATTAATTTTGGATTTATTTGATTAAAATATGATTTTAAAGTCTAAATTTGAGCAATTATATAACAACAAGTTGAATTATTGTCAAAAATTGAGTGATGACTAATTTTTGAGGCCTAAATGAGTTGGGATAATTAACTTGGACTTAAATATGATTTAAGTATTGTTTGGTGATTTTAAAATGTTATTATCACACATTTCCGTAAAACCGGGTTATATACGATATAAACCGTAAAATAGAGCGATTTGGCATTTAAAATGAGCATGTTTTATACATATTATAATGCTGCATTTTTATTTATGAATGTCATATTTTCAATTTATGAATGTCATATTTTGGTTTATGTAATTTGGAATTATGTATTTTTCCTTGTATGGCCTTAGTTTTAATCGATATTGCCCGAAATTTAAGGGAATATTGATTCGGTTGTAATTTAATGTGATCTCGTATCACTTTTATTGTATTATTTTATTTTACAAATGTATAATAGGAAATTATTGTAATTTTATTATATATTTTGTAACTAATTGTAAAACCGGAGTTTCCCAAAGACGGTGCCATTCGGAGAGGAGTTCCGAGAGAGACGGTGACCTTGGGAGGCGTGCTTATGAAGTTCAAGGGACCAAAGGAGTTGGTTTCCGAATTTGTAATAGAATATATGATTTTCTATTCTAGGAAAGGCCATACTAGGAGTTTTATTTTTATGCTTGCATTTTTATTTAATATGTTTGCATGCATTGCCAAATCGCCATAACATGACATGCATATTTTATCGAGCATTCGACCGTGTCAATTAAAATTATCGTTCATTCATCGATTTAGTTCACTTAAACGAGATAGATAATAAATTGACATGACCTCTCATAATAAATAATTGAGATCAAGCCTTACCAAATGTAAAACCCATGAATCCCAATTTCGCAAGGAAGTAGGCTCGGCTCACCGGGGTGCTAAACTTGTTACGTTGGGTAAGTGGGGTAATAAGTGTTATTATTTCAAAATTTGGATTGAGCTCAACGGAAGTATTCGCGACCGTAGCTGCATGTGTTCCGGGTTTAAGATAAATATTAAAGTAATATTATCGACCGAGAGTTCTAATCTAGAATCGATTAAAGAGTTGATCCACCGAATTATGTTAATGAGGGATGAATCGGCTTACCGTGCCCAAGTTGATATGAATTTGGATCTCGGAATCATTTATAATAGTTGGGTAGAGGTCACTATTTAAATGTTAAAAACTTGTTTTAAAATGTTTACAAGTATTTAAAATGATAAATGTGGACATTTCCTTTATGTCTAAAATTTTGTATTTAATATTGTTTACTCGTATAACGAATGCTATTTCATCCACCACCACCAATGCTCCAACTCTCACAATTGTCTCATGGCTTCGATCCTTCATGGATCGATGCAAGTTAGAAAAGAATGGCGCTAATTTTACCAATTGCGATATGCAACTCCGTTTGGCCGCGGAGGGTGACGACAAGTTTCGTTATCTTACCAAAGCCTCTCCCGAAACACCTAATGAAAGGTCAACCGCCGCCGCAAGGCGAGCCTATGAGGCTTACCACAATGAGTCCGCCGCGATCAAAAACATTTTGATCTTCTCGATGGAGGCCGATCTTCAAGGGAGTGTCATAAGATGAGCACGGCCTATGAGATCTATGCCAAGCTTGTGACCATGTTTTTCACAAGCTCCTAGGATCTTATAATATGAGACGGCTTCCACATTATTCAATATGAACCTAAAATAGGACCAAAAGTTAGCTCTCATGTACTCAAATTGATTGAGCATGTTGAGACTCTTAAATTGCAAGGGGTGACCATTCCCGAACAACTCGTTATCGACCGAGTTTTACATTCCTTAGGGAAAACCAAAGCATATGTGCAGTTTAGGGTAAACTACAATATGAAATACTTGAAAACCTCTCTTCATGAATTGCACAAGATGCTTGTGCAAGCTGAGAGAGACATAGAGCTAAATGTTAGCACCTCTAAGGATGTACTCCATATTAATAATAAGAGTAAGGGGAAGTTCAAGAAAGGTGGTAGTAAAGGGAAGAAGCCCTCCACCTTCAAAGAAAAGGGAAAAAGCTATTGAGAAAAGCTCACCCAAACCTAAGAAAGGTGCCTCAATCAAGGACAAGTGCCATTATTGTAATGGCATAGGGCATTGGAAGAGGAATTGCACTATATATCTAGGAGATATCAAAACTGGAAAGATGTTTCAGTTGGTAATTTATCCCTATCGTTTATGTTATGATCTTAACTTTGGTATATAGATACGAGTTGTGATTCTTACCCTATTTAATTGTAATTAGGGCATCCTAGCAAGGATAAAGGCAAGGACAAGCAAGCCTAAGAAGGCTCTTCAAGGGAAGCTAAGGTAGCTACCCATGATTGAAGACCTATGGAAGCTTGGTCTCATTTTGAATTGTCTAAATTTTAGGATGTATTTTGAGACATTTTCTTAGAACTTTTATAATTTCCTTGTTTGACATGGAAATTTGTTCAAATCCTTTTATTGACATTGGTTGAAACTGGATTTAGTGACTTGGTTTTCAACCCAAGTCACTCGGTTTGTTGAAACTTTTAGTTCTAAAAACATATCATCATACTCTACTTGCACAAATAACATAAATTGTATCGACTCAAATTGATCATATTAGTATTATGATGATTGGATCATTATAATAAAAGGCTAAGAATTCGATTCTCACTTTGAAAGATCAATTGCTAAGTCAAAATTGAGTCATTGAACTCAAAATAGGGAGTCTACCAAACCAAGTGGTCACACCATTTATAAAGATTGTAATTGACATGAATACGAGTTCACCTCTTTAGCTTATAGAACTAGTCTATTTCGAAGCTAAGATTTGATGTCTTTACGATAAAGTCTTTAGTAGATCACTTAAGGTCATGTTGTGATACTTCTACCTCCCTCACGAGTATGAGTACAAATTTGTTTGTGGCTCATAAGGCTGTCTTTAAAGAAAATAGTTGTATTTTTCTAAAGATAGAGTGGGAGAAAATAAGCCACAACGAAAAACCTAGTTAAGAACTAGTGAGGAAACCAAAAGAAAATGTTCTTAGGTTAGACTCAAGACTAGTGAGGAGACCAAAAGAAAGCGTTCTTAGGTGAATCCTTATACTAGTGACGAGAGCAACAGAAAATGTTCTTGATATAATAAGATTATGATCTATGAAGTGGAAGTACCTAGAAATTTTAAATATCGTTTTTCTAAAGAGACTTATGAAACTAAATGGAATCTATGCAAAGAAAATGTTTTATTTGGAGTTGTCCAATTGTAGTTGCATGGATAGACATGTAGATGTCTACAAAAGCTAAGTTAATACGTAACTATGCTTAGATCCAAATCATCAGTGAAATACCTCATAGTAGGTGTGTACAAGATACACAACAAAACCACATGTCCAAATAGGGATTTGGAATAGGATGTGTACATGACACAAGCCTATGTTATGTATCTACCTAGAGGTTATGATGATCTTTTTTCATTATGAGATATAAGAAGTTTTTCACTCGAATTGTCGAAAAGTCATGTATAGACATGAAATTCAGTGGGAGCTAAAGTTATCATGTAAAGACATGAAGTTCAGTGGGAGAAATTGTTTTCCACGTGAATGACGTATCACTCGTTGTGAGTAACGTATTCGTGTTACCTTTTTGAAAGGAATGGTTGGATTTTAATATTGGATGAAAGAGAGCAACATGTATACTAAAATCAAAATCTATTGTGGAATAGAAGATTTTAGCTTGGCATTTAAAAGGTGTCTTATATTGATAAGATCTTTTATCTATTTCAACAATTTAAAATAGGTTATTCATGTTGATGAAAGTGGGATCACTATGAAAGGGTCATAGTCATCCACTGAACCTAAGAGTTGTTGATCACATGAGACCAATCATGTATGCCATTACACGCACATACCTAAATGGATTGTATGCTGGGAGCATGACAAGCCTAAAACAAATCAATCCACATGAGAGTCATTGGATAGCCTACAAGAACATTCGTAGAGTTCTCGAGGACAACTAGGGATTCATTCTTGTGTTTGGTAGAGAAAATTTGATATGTGGTAAATGTTACACAAACCCAAATTTCCAAACTTATAAAAGGATTTATCGAAATCCTAGGCGTACTTTTGTTATACAAGAAGCGAATAACTAAAAGGATGATTGAAGAGTCAATCATTATAAGTTCTACAAATAGAGACCTAGTACATTATGATGAGGATAAGGTGGTTTAAAAGGAACTAATGGTAGATCCTTTCACCTAAATACCTATCAGTTATCATGATAACGAGCGGGAGCATCTTTCAAGTTAAAGAGCCCAACACTAGATAGAGATCTAAACATGTACATAGATGAATTCATGTTATTAGGAATAACGTTGGATGGAAGGAAAAAGCAATTAACAAGGTTGGAATAAATAAATACATGGTATATTCACTACCCAAGCCTTTATTGCATTTAATAAGATCGTCATGAATTGTCATAGACAAAATAAACTTTAGACTATATGATATGAAGCAATAACATTGTGTTGATTGTTCATATATGATAATCACATTTATCGTTTGAGTTTCTAAAACTCGTTTTGTGCTTTGTTATATCCAAATGGGTTGTAGAGACAAATTTTGAACTCCATTAAAGTGGACTGGATTAAAATAGCATTGGCCCCTAGTTGCTTATATGAGGTGATGTCTCCAAGTGACTAGAGTGTGATGCGATTGATGGCAAGTTCAAGTGCCATAGGGTCATAAGAGATGACCAATCGATCACATAGACAGACTGTAAGAGACTATCTGTCGGGCAGTGACCGCTTATAGAATTCTGGCAATTCTTGTAGCCTGGTCGTGGCAAGAGCTACTAGTATTCTTTTGAGTCAATTCTTTGACTAAGGACTGATCGCCTAAGATGGCACAGTTTCAGAGTGACTTTGATTTATGCTCTACGACCTTCGTAACTGGGGTCAAATGGGCATCTTTTGGGTCATGATGAGCTGTGGCTATTCGAAGGGAATAGTGCGATAGGATTTGTCCATCCCTTGTCAGGGTTATTTTAAAATCTCAAGGCCACTCGAGGAGGAGTAAGCTGAAAATGCGTGGCCACGCTCGGAAGATATCTATGGTAGATAATTCCGGTCAGACAGTTACTCTCCAGATCGAGGAAACCACTCTTGATATGATCATATGCAAGTACGACCTGCAAGACACCTTGCATTGAGTTGGAGATTTTAATAGGACAAGCTAATTGGTGACGCACACTTGTCTCGGACAAGTGGGAGATTGTTGGAGTAAGTGTCCTCAACAATAGTGCGATCACATAATTAAATCTCAATAATAAGAATACTAAGGGATGATAGATATTATAGTCAAGTGGTCAACATTAATCGGTAACGATTGGCTTGCTAGAGTTTTACGTTACTGTCGTATGACGGTGGTGATCAGTTGATCCCTTAAGGTCACACCTATAGGACCATTCCCTTAATTGAAAAGTTAATTAATTGTATATCGATACAGATTAATTAAATCCTTAAATTGAACAAAGTTTATTTGTGAGTAAGAATTTAATGTCTTATTGCAATGTGATTAAATAAGACTCAATTTGGTAATTAAAATGTTATATTACTAAAATTGGTCATTGTTTATGAAACAATCTGAGATAAGAAAGATTAGTTAATTATAATTACAAAAGGTTGTAAATTATATTAACTAAACTTTATATGACCCATTTTATACATATGTAATTAAGAATTACTAGTCAATTTATTAAATGTAATTTATGTGATATGAAATGATATTTAATTTGTTAAATATGCATTAAAATATCTAATGACATGTTACATGCTACATGACATACAATATTACAAATGACAAATTGAATAAGATAAAATGGAGTCCATATTGTCAAGGTCGGGTGCCGATTTTTGTGGGTAGTTTAGGGTTGTAATTAGTTTATGGGGTTTTTTTTTATGAAAAAACACCATGATTACACCTAATTAGACTAGCCTACCCTATAGTTTTGATAAGACAAAAAGGGAAGCATGCTTGGCTCTTCCCTAGGGCAAGAATCCGGCCACCTTACACAAATATGAGAAGTTGTTCTCATTTTTGAATACAAGATATGTTTTATGCTTATCTCACTACAACTTACTACAACATCTTTCTCATAAAAGGTTTATGAAATACTTTGTTCTATAATCATATATCTTGATATATATTACTATTGTAGTAATATTATTGGTATTTTAGATTTTGATTTAAGGTCTCTAATAATATTATCTAGTGAACTATATTATTAGTATTAAGAGTTTGTCTTGGGTGCAATCAAGAGGAGTGTCTCTACATTAGAAACTTGGAGTTCATCCCTCACCTATTAGCTCAACAACAAGAGTAGGAAGGAGTCCTATCTTGTCCCCAAAATCCTTTTAAATCAATGTAAGGAACTATTTCTTCTTCCTTATTTGTATTTAGTTATGCATGCATAAGATCCAAATAGTTTAAGAGTAAACTATTTGTAAAATGATATTAGAAATGTCTAATATTGAGTTTAAGAAACTAACACCTTGTACCTCTCCCAAGCTTCATATAAGCTCTCAAGAGCTTGTTGACGGAATCCTGTGATTTGGCTCCTTAAAGTTTGAGTTTTCTTGGGTGGAAAAAACTTTTGATAGAAAGCAAGAGCCAATGTCTCCTAATTTGTCACTCCCATGGTGGCACGATCAAGGCTATTGATCCAAAGCTTTGCCTTCCCCTTCAAAGAAAAAGGGAAAAGTATTTCCCTAATTTGGGCTTGAGTGATACCCGTTTGGCGAATCATGGAGCAATAGTCACAAAAGTTTTGCACATGCAAATTGAGATCCTCCAAAGGACTTCCCCCAAATTGCTTTCTCTCCAATGATAGCTGGTTTGATCTCGAATTCCGGGGCGGTAATTTGAGTTGTGGTGATACCGGCTGGAAGCATAGCCGCGGTGGGCTTGGAATGATCGGAAAGTTTCACCATTCTCCTAGTTGGTTAGGGTGGTGATGATGATGAACTAGAAACCTTCTCTTTTTCAAGATTTTCCAGATCCTCTAAGTAAGACTTTCTGGCACTTTCAACTTGCACGGGAGAAGAGGCGTCTTTTACTTCTTTCCAAAAGCGTCGTCTTCTACGAAAGGTTTTCTCGGGTTCGGAATCCGGTGAAAGTAATTCTTCCTCACGAGAAGACCTGGGCATAAGGCAACAATCTTCAAGGAAATTGTAAGTA
>JAIUZE010018566.1:0-36516 GCA_022085475.1 Heliosperma pusillum
TAAAGATGTCGAGTTTTGAAATTGTTGTTACGTAATTGACTCGCGTTTAATAATTATTTTACGTTAAACGATTTAATATAATTAACGATAAAGTTAATTACACCAAATATCAAGATATTATGATATTGTAATGAAAAGTAATCAAAATATCAAGGCCTAAAGAGGACTAAAGTAGACGTGTGAAATTGTGACTTCCGGTCTGATTTCGAGCGTTTTGCGTAATTTTCGTTAATTGATCGATAAAGTAAATAGTTATCTAGATATTATGATATATTAATCAAAAGTAATGAAAATATCAAGGGCTATTAGAGAGGAAAATGAGCCGTGTGGTCTTGTGCTTGCCGGGTCTGTTTTTGCTTGATTTGCGTAATCTCCGTTGACGGATCGATAAAGTAACAAATATCTAAGATATTTGTATTATTTTAATCGAATCAATTAAAATATCCAATCGTGAGTGGAAAACGATGACATGGACGCGTGACTCATGCCAAAGTCGAGTTTCGATTTTGTTGCGCGCATTACGATGAGTCGGGAATAGTTAAATGACGTTCGGTTAAAACCGTAAACGTTATTCTTTAAATTCCGAATAAATTCAAAATAATTATATTAAATTATGATAAATCTTAATAAATCTAAATAAAAATAAATCAAAAATATGATTTTTTTAAATAAAATTTCGGTCTTCATACTTATGAGACGAGTCGGGAAAAGTCAACGGAAGTCAAAGTTGACTGAAAAGTCGAGAAAAGTCGAAGATGACTTAAAAGTCAAGAAAAGTTTAGGACGACTTAAAAGGCAAGAAAAAGTCAATGACGACTTTAAAAAGTCAAGGAAAAGTCAAAGACGGTTTAAAAGTCAAAGATGACCAAAAACGGTCTTTTCATGGAATCCCTCAAAAATTCCAAATACGAACGCGGAATTTCAAAATAAGACTCGGAACAAAAATTCCTATTTTAAAAACTTAAGTTCTACTGAAAAGTGTTAGTAAATATTTTTAACTAGAAAAATTGGCATTTTTCGGGTTGTTACATATGTGTCACCGAATATCCGTCCTAGCCTCCAAAATTCAAAAACGGAACTTCCCTCTCAAAGACCTTCTGCGTCTTCCCTATGGCCTCTGGATCTCCCTAGCTCTAAAAGCTAAAGGTGTACTGACTGATAAAACCGTGGGGTCTCTCGGCCTTTATGATGTTATGACCACGGGGAACTTGGGTAAAATGATGCTAAAAGAATCAAAAGGGAAACTGGAGGATGTGAAATTTGCCAAGGATAAGGTTGTGGAGGTAGGGTCATCTAGCAAAGGTGGGGCAGTGAAGAAACGTGTGGAGTTATTTTGGCTGAGATTCGGGGTTTAAAAGCTTGGGTCGAGGAAAAGTTTGACATGCTTCAACATCTAGTAGATTCTACCAAAGGTGAAGTGGACATTTTGTCAAATATTATCAAGGATAAGTATGGTGTAGCAAGTGACGAGGACGGCTCAGAGGATGGCTCGGATGAAGAATGATCCTGTTTTAACCCCTCCCTACTTATTATAACCTAATATCTTATCTTATTTTGGTGGTGTAGCTTAACACTTGATCCTTTCTCAGCATATCTTTTTGGTGATGTAACTATGAACATGTTTTATCTGTGTTGACTATGTCATTTTGACCTATCTAGTGCGGATTTTGTGCTATCTTGTGCATTTGTGTTCTGTGTCCGGGATGCATATCGTTGCCCCTTTGATGACGTCAAGAGGGGGAAAAGGCTAAACACACATTACATAAGCATATCTTTGATTAAACTCTTGCTTGTCGACTTAGTAGAATTATCTTGCTTACTAACTCTCTTGGTTTTGTTTGTCATATGCTTACTACCGTCGCTTCTCTTTGTGCTATCATTGAAATCATTTGCCTTGGACTGAACTTTTGAGGGGGAACTTATCTTTAGATTTATGTGTTCTTAAGGCTTGTCATCATCAAAGGGGGAATTTGTTGAGCTAGTTTGATTGATGATGACAAGCCTAACTAATGTATACTTCTTAGCTAAGCTTTCAGGAAATCTTGAGTCTCCAAGCAAGACAAATCTCCAAGCAAGAGTAGATGAAGAGTTGAAATGCCCAAGAAGAATCATGTTGTAAAGAGTCGTCTTTTGTAAAGGTAGAAAAGTATGGTACTTACAAATGCAACAGTCTTGGCAACCGTTACCTCACCTGTTCAGTGTAACAGTGAGGACGACTGTTGCATATGTCTGAAACTTTTCAAAGACTTTCCAAATCAAAATCTTCCTGCTGCTTTTGAAAAATTACTTGAACCATTCATGAAATGATTTTGAACGTGATTTGAAGGTGATAAGAAGGAATCATTTGAAAGTGTTTTTCCTCATTTGCACAAACAAACTTTTTCTCAAAAAGAAAAGCAACACTTGGCTTGTTCCCATGTGAGTTTGTCATCTTATGACTTTCACCCAAGAGTAAACTGTTTCCTGCATTTTTGAGCAGCCCACTTCTCTGATGCATTTTGTCACTTGTGAAAGCTTTTTGCAAGGACATTCACTTTGCCCACATGCTTGAGAGTGGACTTTCTCAAGGCTCTCCTTTAACCTTTTCAAATCACCTCTTCCTCTATAAATAGAGAGCTCACCTCTCTCATTTATTCAAGGCTTTCCAGAGAAATCAAACTTACTGCTTTGCAAATTTTCTTCAAAAGTTCTTAAGCTTTTAATCTTTGCAAACTTTCTTCAAAGTCTTCAAAAGTCTCAGACATGACAACTGTTGTGTTAAGTATTGTATTCTTCTATCTAGAATAGTTAGATCTTAATGAATTCGCCTTCGTTCTTTCCACAAGAACAAAATCAGGGAATTTGATCTTGTAACTTTCTTAGAAGAAGAGTCGAGTTTGAGACGGAGTAGTCTCAAATTCATTTCGCAACCGGAGTAGGTTGTTGGTCCTTTTTATTGTAAGGGTCTTAGGTAGTCGGAGTAGATTACTTAATTGAATCAATAAGAAGAAGATTGGACGTAGGCCTTTCAAAATGGCTGAACCAATTCAAAACTCCTGTGTTATTTTTGTTGTTTGTTTAATTTCCGTTGCACTCTTCTTTACTTATGTATCTCGCATTTCTGTCTAGTGCAACAGTCTCGAATACTGTTACTTTCGTATTGTAGCCTTTACTCCATCTGCTGAAACGAACAAAGTAACAGTCAGACTCACTGTGACATTCTCTTTACAGCAACTTATTACTTTAGCTATACACTCTTGATAACCTTGTTCATTTAGTGTATCCATTTACTCTTCTTAACTTCATCAACTTTCTTTAAACAATAAAGATTA
Organism: Heliosperma pusillum; assembly: GCA_022085475.1. NCBI lineage: Eukaryota > Viridiplantae > Streptophyta > Magnoliopsida > Caryophyllales > Caryophyllaceae > Heliosperma > Heliosperma pusillum. The sequence continues at coordinate 3,312 of JAIUZE010018566.1, forward strand.
AGTTGAAATTTTAAAGTGGTACCTAATTCACCCCCTCCCCCTCTTAGGTACTTGGAATCCAAACCCTTCAATAATGGGTGTTGGTCTGTTAATAACAAGGGATACAATGTAAGCTCTGGTTATGAATGACTTCGTTATAAGGAGCAAAACGTTGGATGGGCTAAGCTGATATGGAATAATTGAGGATGTTGATTGTTCTATATGTAGTGCTGCTGAAGAAACTGTTTGCCATCTTTTTCAACACTGTCACTATATCATAATGGTGATGGCAGGTATGTGTCTGAGTATACAGATTCCTATTTCTCATGCAATGTTATTATTTGGATAGGCAGAAGTTTGTGGTGTACGTTTAAGAAGAATGTATGCATGTGTGCTACCATGGCTGTATATTACGTTGTTTAGCAGCAAAGAAACAAGGCTCGAATTGATGGGATCCTGCAGAGACCAGAAGTGTTGATGGCTTAAATTAGCATAATGCTGATGAGATGTAAACCGGCGAATACCCTGGCTATCTCGGCTTAAGATGCAAATTGGATCAACTCCTCTACCTTAATGTGATAATTATGTAATGGTAGTTTAATCTTGAATTGGTAGTTTATAACTACATAACTTCTAATAGTCATTTGTGCTTAATGAGATTCTTACATCCATAAAAAAAAAAAAGATAATACTAAAATATTTGAGTAATACATGAAAAAACTAAGACCTACTCTTATTTAACCCGTTGAGGTAGAGTTTGTGTGTAGAAAAATTAATTTGTTGTACTGGTCATATCCGACCTTTATAGTCCATATAGTTGGATCCATAATCTATCTCGGTAGAATATGAGTCAACCTATATCTCGGTAGAATCCATAATCTATCTATCTATAAATAATATAAAAAGACAAACTAAACAATTCACATGGTAACCTCTTTCATTGTAAAAGTCCTATGTGGCGTCACTAGATTTTTTTAAAACCATTATGTTATGATAACCACCTCTATGATTCTTAAGTCCGGAAAATTCCCACGGTATCCCCGAACTATGAAATTTTGCTCGAAATACCCAAATTTTTGTTGCGAAAAACTTTAAGTGGCCATAACTCGTGTTTAAAAATCGGAAAATGACGATTTTTGTTTTCAAATCGCTCATCTTTCTGAGTACTACGATTTGAAAAAAAATGGCGAGTTCGGAACTTGTGACCAAGAGATATGGTTACTCAAAATTTGTTCGGTGAAAAAAACTTTGACATAAGAAAACTCCTAGCCACGGGATCCAAATACGACAATTTTTTTTTCAAATCGTAGCTCTCGGAAAGATCAACGATTTGAAAAAAAAAATTTCGTCATTTTACAAGCTTGTAAACCCGAGTTATGGCCACTTAAAGTTTCTCGGGTCAAAATTTTGGGTATTTCGGGCAAACTATCAAAGTTCGGGGGGGGGGGGGGTACCGTGAGAATTTTCCGTTCTTAAATCCCTAAATAAATCGTGAAATAAATACAAATGTGTTAAGATCTCTTCCCATATGTGTGTGAGGGCACTATCCCACATTGGTAGAATACAAGTGAAGGGACTAGTTTATAAGTAAGTGGGCTACTCCTCCTATCACCAATTGGTTTTAGGATGGAACCTCACTTGCTTGTAAACCGGTCTCATGCACCTAATTCTATAAGCCCGCTGCGGAGGACTCAACAAATGGTATCAGAGCCGACGGTTCGGCTTGGGACCGCAAGGTGCGATGTGGTGATGGTGGTCGAGATGACGCGGAGTAGCGTCGTGGTTGCGGAGTAGCACCACCGCTGGACTCTCACCCTTGGTCGACCAGAGATGCGGAGTAGCATCGTGCGGAGTAGCCTGGTTGGCCCGACACGGGGTTGTGTCGGGTGCGGAGTAGCGCCAAGTGAGGGGGAGTTTTCAGCACACACAAATGTGAAAGGGGGAGATTGTTAAGATCTCTTCCCATATGTGTGTGAGGGGCACTATCCCACATTGGTAGAATACAAGTGAAGGGACTAGTTTATAAGTAAGTGGGCTACTCCTCCTATCACCAATTGGTTTTAGGATGGAACCTCACTTGCTTGTAAACCGGTCTCATGCACCTAATTCTATAAGCCCGCTGCGGAGGACTTAACAATTATCATAGCCATCCTTTAAAATGTCCCTAACTTTGCAAATAGTTTTCCAATTCCCACTCATATAGAATTCGGGTCTATGATTCTCCCTTCTAATTAGCAAGCCAACAACCATTATCTTCTCTATTTTCGATTATGTTTATTAGTTGATAAAACTTATAAAGCTTGTGTTGGTATTTGATTTGCAGTGGGTTTTACGCCCATGTATTTCAGGTTTCACTTGCTAACAATGTTAAATTTATACACGTACTAATTAATTTGATGATGAGTAATTACCTCACATTGTATTAAAAAAATTACGTGTCAATTGTTTTAAGTATTAGACCATATTCTTTTTTAGTTATTAATTGTATTAAACTAAACTAAATTGAAGTTATATGAGCTAAATTAAACTTATAGGTGTTATAGAAGCTTAACTGAACTGGACTGAACTTATAGAAGCTTAACTAAACTTAATTTTAGTATAAGCTTAACTAAACTGAACTTATAAAAGCTTAATTGAACTGACTTTATAAAAGCTTAACTGAACTGAGTCGAACTGAATTGTATTTATAGGAGTTGTACTTATAGAAAGATGGGTATGAATTGAACTATACTTTTTTAAACTGAGCTTATATTATAGAATTGGAACTGACTTATATTGACTGAACTTGACTTAACTTATATAATATATAGGAGCTGAACTAAATCTAAATGGGAGTGACTTTAACTCTAAGAGAGCAGAGTCTTACTCCTTTCGTTTATGCCTTTTTTGTTCACACGCTTTTGCTAAATGGTGGCGTGATTAGTGACTTCATATAATCTATAATGATTAACAAGTTCAATAGTCAGCGAGAAAACTCTTTCAATATGAGACATTTCTACCATTCCAGAGCAAAATGGTAGACAAAATAACTTTACAAATAAAGAGAGAACTATCATTTGTAAAAGTAAAGAGAAAAGAAGCTCTTAACTTCTCTCTACAAATCTCTAGACCTGGAAAGTTGAACTGGCCCGAATGATCTGGTTCGAACCCGACCTGCACCAAAATTAGGACCCGAATCTAACCTCAAATCCGAATTAAAGCGACCCTATTCAACCCGACTTGGTGCCTCTTTTAGAATTACCAATAAAATGGTAACACGGTGATAGTGCAGCTATCGACGATTGAATATAGAGCTGATTTGTATAGTGTTGAAGAAAACGGGATGTTTTGATCTGTTTTAAAGATAAAGCGTATATTCCGTTCTAAGAAATACTTCACTTACTCCTTAACTAATTGTAATTGTAAGATTAATCATTATATCACTTACCCACATATGTACTTTATGACTAAAATGCAATCGGGGGATAATTTAATTATAAAACCGCTTTATAAGAAACTTGCTAAAATTTCACTTAACATTTAAAATCCGATCTATCGAATAACGAACAGTTTCATAAATAAAATGCAGTCTAAAAATATTAAAACATTGCGTAACAAAAACCTAGCATAGTTGAAGAAGAAGCCCATTTTATCATCACTCTTATCATACACAAATTCTCATTCAAGAAGGGTATATATGTCTTAACCTTAAGACGGGCCAAATATCACACAAAAGAGAAAAGCATCATGCATTGAAATTAGCAATAAGTTGTCCTACCTATGCAAGTTGGGTGTTATTTGACCCGTTTTATTCATAAGACAGACATATTCGTCTTAAGGAAGACCTATTGAAATCAATATGTTATCACTTAGTGGGATTTTCTTTCCGTTTTCCGTGTACATTGTGTTAATAACTTCATAAGCACGTGATTGAAGGGAATAGAGACAAATGTATAACGTGCCCCGTGCGTACCACGGACATTCCACCTAGTATAATAATAGGGTGTTGATTTTCGCAGTACACATTTTACTCATATTACACTTTTGACCATTTTACCCTCTTTATTTCTCCCCCTCTCAATTCCTATTGTACTGCATAAAAATACCCATAAGAAGTCACGTAGTACATAAAACCAGCCAAACCACCATCGCCACCATCAGCCACCACCCACCTTCGGCCACCCACGATCCCAACCACCGGCACCCACCGACCCCCCACCCCCACCGGCACCCACCGACCCCCCCACCCCCACCGGGAAGCCTATCCTTTACCTTTATCCTCTTTCATCTTTAACATCCTTACGGCTACCAACGGTCCGCCGTTAACCACCATCCACTTAGCTTCCCCTCACAACCGCACGCCTACCACCGGTCCGCCATTAACCACCAAGTACGCCGCCATTAACCACCAAGTACGTGTTGTGATTCACCGACTGTCGTACTCCTCCCATGTGTTAGTTTCTCAAACTCAATATTAGACATTTCTAATATCATCCCAAGACAACCGCTAATACACTACTAAATACTACACTAGTATGATATTGTATTAGCCCTTAAAACAAGTATACAACACTCCAATTACTACTCTAGTAATATGATGTTTATACTCCAACACAAGTTCTATGAAACTTGTAAAGTTTCTAAGTATATTGTTGTGATTTCTAGTGAGATAATGTAAGTGTTTTCTTATGAGATTAACTAGTGAGTAAACAAGAGGAAAACATCCTCTTATCTACCCACCAAAACCGGCACCCCCTTGGGAAGGGAGGGCATGCCTCTTCCTTTTTGCCTAATCAAAGTTATAGGGTGGCTATAGGTATTTAGGCTAGGTAATCATTTTGTCTAATCATCATTATCACAACATTTAAAGCCTAATCCTTACCCAACCCCATATAACCGGTTTTGACACTAAAAATGGACTCCATATTATATTTGTGATTTTGTCATTTGTCACACATGTGACATGTGACATGTGACATGTTATCTTATAATAAAATTATGTATTTAACTAATTTAAATACAATTTTATGTCAAATAATTAAACTTAACACATTAAGTAATAATTTATTATCACATATATATAAAATGGGTCATTTCATATTTGGTTGATATGATCTACAACTAATTGTAATTATGATCAACCAATCATGCTTATCTCAAATTTTTCATAAACATTAAGCATTCTAATATAACAGTTATATTTATTGAATCTTACTTAATCATATTACAATAAGATATATTTCTCACTTTAAACCTGTTTAAATTTAAGGGATTAATTAATCTGTATCACTATACAATTAATTAATGTACATGATTAGGGGTTTGTCCTTTAGGTGTGACCTCAAGGGATCAACTGATCACCACCGTCATACGAAAGTAACGTCAAACTCAATTGAGCCAATCATTACCGATTTATGTTGACCAGTTGACTATAATATTCATCATCCCTTTGTATTCTTTATTATTTAGATTTAAATATATATGTGATCGCACTATTGTTGAGGACACTTACTTTAACACCATGTGCCCCCCAACAACCAGTATTTGAAAAAATTGGTTAATTTGAAACTAAAAACCCTAATTAAAATAAAAGGATTAAAAAACATAAGACAAAAAGCATTACTTAAGAATCAATTTGCAATAGAAGATTCATTAACATGTTTTCAATTCAAATTATCATTTACAATTGAAAAATTTTGATTACTTGGAGCAGTTCTACGGCTAAGTTCTAGAGCTATGAATTGAAGGAATTTGATTTTGAGATTTTTTTTGTTATGGGTATGATAATGGAAAGTTCTGGGTAAAAAGTACTAAGATGAGTAAAATACGTACTGCGAAAATAAACTATGATAATTAGAGCTGACAAGTCTGACCCGACCCGAGTGACCCGACCCGAAACCCGAGCAAAATCGACCCGACCCGACCCGAAAATACTGCAACCCGAAACCGACCCGATGACGACCCGTAACCCGTTGATGACCCGAAAATCAGTGACCCGAACCCGACCCGAACCCGACCCGACATTGACCCGACCCGATATTGACCCGATTAAATTGACGCTCTGACAGTTATTAACCTTAATAATGATCAAAATGAAAGTGATTTATTGTTTAAATTGATATGTTTGACTTAGTAATGAATTAATTAAACCAAATAATAATTTAAAACTAGATTTAATGGAAAAATATTGAAATATTGCGAAAAAATACCCGGACCCGATTACGACCCGACCCAAACCCGACCCGACCCGATGTATCATTTGACCCGAAAATGACCCGACCCGATAACGACCCGAACCCGACCCGACCCGACCCGAAAGGGTTGTCTGACCCGATACGACCCGAACCCGATACAACCTGAACCCGACATGACCCGACCCAAACCCGACCCGACTGACCCGATTGCCACCCCTAATGATAATAGTATCTTACAATAATATAAAAATGCTTGTTGAGCCTCCATTGAAGTGACAAGTGTCACTACTTAACTTCAGTTCTGTGCCTTTTTGTATACCTTGACAAAAAAAAAAAATTAAATTAAACATCTCAATTGATGTTCATTATTATATCTTTATTACCAACTCTTTATATTTATTGCCTTACAAATAACTATAAGGAATTTCATGCCTCATCACCTACCTCATTTTGACGATATTTATTTACAAATTATTTTTACTCCATTATTATTACTTTGCAGTAAAAAACTTTCTCCATGATCTCCCTTTAACCTAACTTATTTTACGAGTCCTTATTTAGAACTCATTTTTAATACCTACCAATACACTCCAAATTAAACCTTTCTTTTTAACCTTGGATGATAAATTATGTCCAATGCCATCATTTGACAAATTGACTAGTACGTAGTCTATGTACAACGTTTTTTTTTTAAAACACTATTATTTTTTTAGTTATTTTCTTGTGCAATCTTCTTCCCATTCTCTCAGTTTGTAATTAATGGTTATTTGTATTGTTTATTTTGGTATAATGATACAATCTATATTTCGACTATTTGATTTGTATCTTAGAAGGACAATTCGTATACTTCCCTATGAACATATAAAAAAACACAAATTCTTATTTCAGACCGAGGTATCCGTCTTAAGCTTAAGACGGATACCATATTCTCTCACAAAATACCCATCAAGGGTGAGTGGAGAGCACATGGGGGAGCCCACCTTGTCCCCTCTACCCATTTCCTTTCACAAAATACCCGTTGTAAGATCCGACCCGTCTTAAGCAAGACCTACTGATAAAAAAAAGGTAAGTGACGACTACACACTATTTTTTCTTAGAAGTTACTATTTAATAATGTGTTGGGAACTTGGGATTGATTCCAATTTCTTTATTTCTTGATGATGTAATAAGGAATGAGTCTAATAGAATGTTTGTCAATAAGAATGGTATAAGAAAAGTTCCTAAACTCCCATATTTAAGACTATGACTATGGTCTATGATGGAGCTCGATAAAAAGTTTTATTTTCCCTTTTTTTGTATGTACGATATCGTATACATACAAGTAAGTTACTGACTTTCTGCTTGAAGACCATTAATATAGGTTTATGAACTTCACGATGACGTTGCTTAAGATGTTTAGCACTAATACAAAGCGAATAAATCAAGCTGATTACATAGGGTACCTACGAGATTGATGAAACCTTGGTAAGAAATCATTATGGAGGACTTTTACATTTACATTCAAATTCTATTTTTAGTCGATTAATGTATGTATGAATTTTATATTTACATTCAAATTAAATTCTATTTTAAGTCGATAAATGTAGGCCCTTAATATATGTATTACCCCATAATATCAGGGTGATTGAATAAGTATGTAAAAAGTATTGGAAAATAAGGAATATAGTAACTGGTTTTCAAGATTCACCAAATAATTAACAATTTTGACTCGAGTTTGTTTACGTTCGAGATACTATTGAAATAATAGATTATGTTTTATTGCGTTTGTTTCTTTCAACCAAGAAAAAAGTCTCATAGGCTTAGGTTTTCAACCTTCGCGGGATCGAAAATAAAATGTTTGCATGTTTACAGTATCATTGACTGTATATGTTATGTAGTATATAGTTTGAAGATAAATCGATATAGCGAACCTTACATAAATTTGACACTTTGCCCGAAATACCCAAATTTGTTACCCGAAAACCTTTGAGTGGCCATAACACGGGTTTACAAACTCGTAAAATGACAAACAATTATTCAAATTGTTCATCTTTCCGAGAACTACGATTTAAAAGAAAAATTTAGCAAGTTCTGAACTCGTGACCAAGAGATATGGCCACTCAAAGTTTGTTCGGTAAAAACAACTTTGACATACAAAAACTCCAAGCCACGGAATCCAAATACGACCAATTGTTTTTTCAAATCGTAGCTCTCGGAAAGATGAACAATTTGAAAAAAAAAATCGTTATTTTCCGAGTTTGTAAACCCGAGTTATGGTCACTCAAAGTTTTTAGGGTTAATTTTTTGGGTATTTCGGGCAAAACGTCAAAGTTGGAGGGTACCGTGGGAATTTTCCGATAAAAAAAAAAAGAATAAGAAAATGAGACTAGGAAGATTTCTATGAATCATGGTCAATTCTCCTCTTGAAATCAAAACTTATGATCTCATAATTAACTGTTTGAAAGTGTACATCATAAATCTAAAAACTACGAAATAAACACCCCTTAAATATCGTAAACATTTATACACCACAAACAGATAGATTACAAAATGTCTCTTTAAAACCCAACAAACACGCGCTAATGAAGATGTGATTACGCCACCAACAAAAAAAAACCCGTGAATTTTACGGGCAATAGAACTAGTTAAAATACATGATAAGCCTTACTTGAACGACAAGTGACATAAATTAACATCAACACTTAGGATTCCTTATACATTTTTAACCAAATTCAATTAAGAATTTTATTAAAATTCACTCTTAAACTCTCCCTTTTAATTCATTCTTAGGCCTCATAAATCCACAAAATTAAATAATATTCCAAAAGTAACGTGAATTTGAAGGCTCAAACTAACTAAACTACAACATTATTAATGTGTGCATCATGAAACAACAAATGCAGATTACAAATGACAATCAAAGACACAAAATCGGAAGGACCAAACATGGACTAAAGTTGTCTAAACCAATAAAGACAGAGAAACCACTTACCCACACGGAAATAGCAAAATAGTAGAAAAAAAGAAAAAAAAAGTGGAATACATTACTCTATAACAAATTCAAATAAAGTAATATTGTGCTAACTAGTACGTTGCCCATGCGCGGATTCTAAAAACGTTGGCTACGTGTATGATGCGTAAGGACGTTAAGCCTTTCTTGTGTAAAAGAGAATGTAAAAAAGTTTTAATGTTTCGTAATCTGATCAACGATCATTATTTTTTCGACATGTGATTTTATTAGCTAAATTAATTGACACTTGAATAACAATTTTCCCCCTTTATATAGTCGCTCTGTCTCGGTCAATTGTTGTCCTATCCCTTTTTTAGTGTCTCAGTCAATTGTTATCCTTTCTATATTAGGAAGGTTTCCAAAGAGTAATATGACCCCTACTGGATATTGTCCACTTGTCATTCACTAAGCTTAACCACATATGTAATCAGTAAAACAAACAAAAATGACAATCATTTGATTTTAATTCACTTAATATTACTTATGTTTCAATGTTTCATACAATATCACATGTGATCTCTATTTTGTTTTTTCAATCTAAAGTATGATAAATGACTAATACAAATGTGGTACGCCATTATGTCTCTTTGATCCCTTCTTTTTGGACCTCTCCTCCCTACCTCAATCACGTATTTGATGTCCTATGTCATTGTGAATGACTCTTGGAACGTTTCTTACAATTAAATTAATTTGTGCTCTTTTTTCATTATCAAAATATTCTTGTCTCTTATGACTATTATATTAGGTCTCGTTATCCTTTAAAAGTTTCTCCTTAGGCCTTTCTTATTCTTGTATTCTTACCCTCGTCTTTCCACTTGTTGACAACATTGACCCAACCTGAATTAGAGCAAATAATAACCTGACCTAAACCCTATCCGATCCTGATTTGAGGACCCATATTTGAGACCCGAAACCGGAACTGACCTGACCCTATTTAATTCAATTTGGTGTTTATTATCGCAAATTGATTGTTATCCTCAAATAAATTTAAAACAACATACCCAAAAATGACATGAACCCGACTCGACCAGGCCTAACCCGATTTCTTGCAAACCCAAACAACCCGAGCCTCGCCTAATTGATCACCTTACCATTCTTTTCTTGGTTAGGGGTATACTTGTGACAAACTTGTGACGATCACAAACAAACAAGACCGTGTGAACATAAAATTATAGGGCAAAAAACTTAGTTAAAAATTAAAATTAATAAAACATATTGTAGATGCTACAAATCACTTGTTATGCGAGTCATCTTAGTTTGATCTTGGTTTAACTAGTAAACCCCGAGATCATGTCTTCTTCAATTCAATAGCTTCACATCGAATATTGTTTGCTTCAAATCACTTTCCTTTCTTAAATAGTTTGATTAACTGTTCATACAAACACTACACTAGAATTCAACAAAAACCATACTTGACCAACTCAAACCCAGATAAAATCACCCAAATCTCTTCCAAATTCATCCGATCACTCTCAAATCTTCTGAATTGAAAAGGGTTTGATTGAATTTTCATTAATTTCAACTCAATTAGGATCCCCCTTTTAATTTGATCACTTTATTTTTCCCAAGAACCCTAAAAAAATTGGAGGGTTTGAGATCAAATGATCAGGGGAAGAAGTCCTCCTAAGCATAGGCATGACGGGACCTCACCTCTTCCCTTGGGCATGGATTGGAGCCCTCCTCCTAAAAAAATGGTACCTTCATTTTATTCTCTACATTTTGTTTTCATATGGGTTTGAGCTTGTTGATTTTGGGGTTTTGCACTTCCAATTTTATTAATTTGGATGTTTTGTTTGGTAATTTTGATAGATGTGATGATAATTTTAGTTGGGTTTTTGAGTAATGTAGTAATTGAGCTGATTTTTTTGATCAATTTTGTGGAAAGATTGTATCAGTAGTTGGATTGGATGGATGATAGTAATTGTATAGTTAGTTGTTGACCAATGTGCTCATTGACTTCACAAATTTGATCAGTTTTTTGTGGAAAGACTGTAAATTTTTTTTTTCTCTTTGGATTGTTGACCAATGTGCTGTCTGAGCTCACTGATCTGGTTATAATGGAATACATTATTTGATTTGTTTGGTTGGTTTTTGTCTTATACCTGTTTATTGAGCTTATAATGTGTAAATTGGTTGGAGGCTTGGAGGATTTGATTTAGATTCGATGAGCGAGTGGTAGTGTTGATCAATGGGGCACTTTACCTCGATGATGCCCGGGTTTGAAATTTCAGTGAATAAGTTCATAGTTGCCGCACATTTTTCACTCTTTATCTCAGTAAATATAGTGGAAAGTACACATAGAATAGATTGTCAGTATTCGTCATCGTCTCAAGCATAGCTAGGTTGCAAAGGCGTTGATTTACTCTAAGAATTATCGAGGCTAACATTTTCTAGAGGTATTTATATGTGGTGCTTACTGACATATTTATTTTCGTGTAGAATGGTCGAGATACTATATGGCCACATGATCCTCGCAGTGGATGGAGTTACTGTGTTACTATTCCTTCCTGGGTGGCACTTCCAAAATCAAGATCAAATGCTTCGGATCCTGTAGTGGTATGGAAATCGAATGTCCTTCAATCTTTATTTTTTCCAAGGGTTTGATGTATTTTTTTTCCTATCAAATATGTTATTTTCTTAACTGTTGTAGACTTGCAACTGGACAACAATGAATCCAACAATTTTGGAAACTGCTGAATTTAGTTATGGCTTGTATGCTATTCATTATAAGTTTATCACACGATTCATGATAAGAAACAAATAGAGACAAACTTTCTTTACCTCCTTTCACTTCTCTCGTTTCTTCTTCTTGTTTTCTTGTGTTACGTTTAATAGTTCTTTTTATAGTTTATTCTTATGGTAAACGATTCTTCGGGGTAACGAGAGAAGAGTAAACGAGAGACCTTGAATTATGATGTGGTATATTGTGTTGTTGTACTTAAAAAAATAAACCATTGATTTGGTAGGCTATTTCTGTTTAAGTCTAATTGTGAATGTATAATATGATCCCTCTGCTGATTTTATTCTTTCACGTAAATAGTTTTATAGGGTCCAAGTGGGTATTCAATCTCCTGCAGGAGTTACAATGATACGCGGAGTATTACGAAGATTTAATGACTTTCTTAAGCTATTTTCCGATGTAAGCAAACTTCTTATATTATTTTACTGTCATCAGTTACCCTTTTAATGTGATTGATATGAAATTATGAATCTTACTTTAAAAAAAACTAAATTTTTTGAAGTAGCCTACTTGAAGAATGCTAAGCCTTTATCGGAGGCGTCTGATTCTGTTTTTCTACATTTGCAGCTTAAAAAGGCCTTTCCTAAGAAGAGTCTCCCATCTGTGCCTCCTAAGGGACTTTTGCGTATGAAGAGTAGGACACTCTTGGAAGAGGTTTGTACTTTAAGACTCTAATTAGTCACTCTTTTGGACCGCATGAATCCTTGAAGTTGAGAGTTGAAACTAGTGAGCCTTACTAGGTTGACTTGGTGTAAACTTTTTTTTCATATCTTTTTGGTTTTTTCTTATGGTTGACATTGTATCGTATTTGCTCTCTGATTGCAGCGAAGGTGTTCACTGGAAGATTGGATGTCAAAGCTTCTTTCAGACATTAATATATCTAGGAGTATGGCTGTGGCATCTTTTCTTGAACTTGAAGCAGCTGCAAGGACTTGTGAGTAATTTGTTGACCATATATCATTATTTTGTACTACAACCTACTGTTTCTCTTAATTATATTTATCCAAATTGGTATTTAGTAATTCTACCATATGTTGAGAACTTGACATCTTATTGTGCTATTTAATTATGTGCGTCTCATTCATCATGGGTCATACGGAAACTGCCTCCCTGTGTTTTTAACACGGGTAAGACAGTAAGGTTGCATACATCCAATCCTCGCCCATACTCCCACCCCGGAAGTGGGAGGTATTAGGGTACTGTTGGTATTGTTCTCTAGTGCTCTTTTTCTTATATATGGACTTAGATTATTGGTTATCATTGTCAGCATATGAAGAAGCAAATCAGCAACCCTCGGAAGCGAAACCTTCTACATTAAGCAGTACATCTTCAGGTCAAATATTAACTGCCCTTGCTGGTAGTTCATCAGTTGCATCCGATTATGGCAGTGTGGATTATGGTAGTGATACTGCTTATGAGACATCTGAACTTGGAAGTCCGAGTTTTGGAAGGGATGATAGCTCTGAAGTTGGTCTAGAAGGGTTGAGTCTCGATGAAGAACTACCTGATCCTATCGATAAGTTGGTTCAATATAGCATGTCTAATATTGACGAAGGGTTGTTAATGGGAGAGAGTATTATGGATCAGTTGGAAGCCTTCAAAAAGTACAAAGGGACAAATAGACAAATAACCGATAATGGGAATGCTTCAAAGTCAGTTATACCTGCTGATAGTGTTGAAAGCTTGTTCGAATCAGAGCGTGGAAAGGTAGTCCATCATACTCGAAAACCTTCAAATGAGAGTATAGGAAGTGATTTAAGTTCTCATAAAGGCAGTGAAATGTCAAATTCGTGGGCCGTTAACTTCGTTGGTGAAACATCTCTTGGCACTAGTGCAAGAACCATGGGGAGTCCTGGTAGCCCAGAAGTGCAGTTCCATATAGCTCTCCCAAGAGATCAGCAGCAAAAGCTGGATAGGATTCTTATCAGCATGCAGCGAAGATTAGGGACTGCAAAAACAGATATGGAGGATTTAATTTCAAGACTTGATCAAGAAATAGCTGTCAAAGAATACCTTACTACTAAGGTATGTGTCACTTTTATGCTAGTAGTGTTAAAGTAGCAAAATAGTCACCTAACTGGCTTTGCGAAGATTTATTGATGCAATTGTCGACCCAATTCCCTCTGTGTATTTAACACTGGGGTAAGCTGTGTACCTCTGAAACCCACCCTGCCCCACTCCACCTCCCTTCATACCCTGCTACTGCCTATGTTATTGAGATTCACAGGATTCTTTGCTACCTTTAATTTATTATCATACTCCAAGTTGATTTTTCATGACGGACACCCATCTTTCTCTTTTCTACAGGTCAAGGATTTGGAAGTTGAACTTGAAAGTACTAAAGAGAAGAGTAAGGAAACACTTCAGCAAGCTCTTTCGCTTGAAAAGGAGAGAATCACGAAAATGCAGTGGGATATGGAGGAACTGCGCAGAAAGTCACTAGAATTAGAATTAGAGTTGAAGTCTCAAGAGGTTCATTTTTCACACTTTCTGACTTTTCCATTGGGACTTTTGTTTTACTTGATTTCTTGATGCAATATTATACTCAAAACTTTGAACAGGAAGGTAAGTTTGCATCTGACTCCATGAACCTGAAGTCATCTGCTTTTCCTGAGAAGAATGACCTGTTGCGTGAGCTGGAAGCAACTAAAGATGAACTTAATATCTTGCTTAAGCAACAAGAAGAGCTGGAGGTGAAATCTAAGTCAGACATTAGAGCTCTTGTCAAAGAGGTTAAAACTCTGAGAAAGTCTCAAAATGAACTGATGCAGAAGCTAGACAAGTCGTTAACAGAAAAATCTGATATGGAGGTGAGTTCCATGCTTTATTTTTTGAAGTAAGATAATGAGTTATTTCTTCTGTGTCGATATGAGCTGGTAGATATTTTTTTATTTTCTTGTCTTTTTCATGTATATTTTTTTTCCACATCCCTTATTAGCATGTGGAATATGGTATGAAACAAAATGACTCTCCAAATATATAGTGAAGTAGGTGCCAGTTGAATGCCATTCTCGACATAATTTTTATCACGGAGCTTGTGGAAACAACCTTTATGTGTTTTTGATACATGGATAGATTGCAGGAGTTCTTCAACCTATCCACGTAGGCAGGAGACCTGGCAAAACTGACCCGACCCGAATAACCCGACCCGATAAGGCTGACCCAAGACCCGAAAGCGACTCGGAATTACCTGACCCGAGGATGACCCGAAACTCGAATTGACCTGACCCGATTGCAGGAGTTCTTCAACCTACCCACGTAGGTAGGAGACGTGGCAAAACTGACCCGACCCGATAAGGCTGACCCAAGACCCGAAAGCGACCCGAAATTACCTGACCCGAGGATGACCCGAAACCCAACCCGACCTGACCCGACCCTAACCTTGACTGACCCAAAAGAGACCCGACCCAAAATAACCCGGCCCGAAACCACTGACCTACAGACGACCCAATTTGAAATGATCCTAAATGACCCAATTTATTGTGATTAGGGGTGATAATGAGACAAGACGGCCCACCTGCAGCTCAAGCTCGGCTTGGATGTCCAAGCCGGCTCGTGCGAGTTTGGCTCGACGCGGGCTTGACTCGAAAACTAACTTGATCATTTTGACCTGAAAATGGCCTAAATAAATCGGATATGAATCTAAAATGTCCCGACCCAAAAAGACCCATACCCGAAATGGCCCAAACCCGAAGTGACCCATACCCGAACTCCCAAACCCGAAAGCGGCCCGACCCGAAAGATTGAGCAAACCCGAGATGACCCGACCCAAACTGACCCGACCCAAACCCGACTCGTTTGACCCATTTGCCAGGTCTAGGTAGGAGTCTTTGAGGTACTAGGTTAATGTTGTTTTAGCATTCATGGCTAGTATGTTATATTAGACTTATCTATAAATTAGTTATTCAAGTTGAACAAATAATGGAGTCCAGGATTTGATCAAGTGGCGTAAACTGATTTTAGATGAGTCATGAAGTGAGATGTTATGAGCTCTAATTTTTGTGAAGAATTATTGTTTCTAAAATCACTTTCTCATAATATAAGGACGTTCACACATGCTGTACTCTTTCAGAGATATAAGTCCTAATATGAGTAATATGAGTAGAATATATGTGTCTCACATGGTAACAGTAAATCATCTCTTACAACTTATTCACCTTGTGCAAAAGTTGAAGTCTTGTCAATTTACAAATACTCTCCCACAGCATATACCCTCCTTCCTCAGTCTCCCTTCAAAGTGATTCTTTTTCTTGTCAAGTTCGTTCGTTCACTGAACAGTCAACCACCAGTTCGCCACCGTGATTTTAAAGGGGACCATCACTCTCATCATCAAGTGGATCATCAAGAGCATAATTTATCTATTCGCTTAAATATAAAGACCTTAATAACTGCTGCACACCATTACCCCCATCCACACCACCAATACATTGACTGTCAACTTTAAGTAGAGCCGTAGCAGGCTATACTTTTCACAAGAAACTCGGACATCTAATGGACAAAATATTTGAGCTGGTTTCCTTTTCATGATGTGGGGCGGGGTTATTATCTGGATGGGTTAGTGTGACCCGCTTGGATATTACAGCTTAGTGTGACCAGTTTGAGACCACTTTTGATCAATGTTTTAATCCCGTTTACTCAGCACTTCAGCAGCATGCTAGGTTGCCTACATATTATTCATTGTTTGTTGATACAAATTTGACCGTTCTTGACTTCTCTTCATTAAAATCTTGCCATTTGAGTTAGCTCTGGTGCGGAGTTCTCTATCCAAACTATGTATGCCTTAAGGCTTTTCTTTAACAACTAATTTTGACTCAAGGGTAATTCTCCATTTAATATTTAGTTTCCTACTTTCAATCTCCTGTTACAAGTTACAAGTTACTTCGTAAAATTCTACCAGAATATTACGTACTAAAACTAGGTTACGTATCTTAAAACATTTTCTACTTTTAGTGGTAGTTTCTTGCAAACTGTACTATGTGTAGTTCATTTCCGATGCTTTGTAATTTGGTTATAACTCATTGGCTTTTACGCCCGAATAAGCTACTTGCCTAGAAAAAAATAGCAAAATCTATGCATTTCTTTTCTGTGCTGTTATTCGGTTACAATATGCTGGCTTTTATGCTTGAATGAACTACTTATTTCGAGAAAATAAATATGAAGTAAAAAACATCCTCATTCATTTAAAACATATCTAGTGCATCCGAGTCCAAAGCTCGTATTTTTAATCCTTTGGCGATAATACCTTATCCACATTTTTGTCTTCTTTTCGAATGGACCCCTGCTTATTATAGAGACAGGCCCGTTGAATAGCATGTTCAAACGGTTCCAAGGAGCAGGGTCCTTACAGACATGGGTGTAGGCACTAAGGAGCAAGGGGTAGCAGCCGCTACCCCAAACAAAAAGCACAGTATAGCATTCATGGTGCAGCAGTTGTTGAGCAGTAATTGTTTATCTAAAGGGGATCGGGTTCTATTCTATTTAGCTGCACACTTTGTACTTCCCTTTTATATAAGTTTACAATTGGCCCATGTAGTACTCCATGCGTGAGGTGCCTCTGAAGAGATCCATTGATAGGCTTAAATGACTAGTGCTTAAAGGGATTGAAAGTACTACTCATATCAACAAAGTGCACTTTCTTTTCTGGTGCATAACCATGCAAAAGAACTCCATAGTTAAGCGTGTTTGGCTAAGAGTAGTCTTAGGATGAGTGACCTCGTGGAAAGCTCTCAGGATGCGCATGAGTGAAGACAAAATGTGTTGGAAAGGACCCGTGTTGATGTGTCGGTCATTTACACAGCCTGACGAGCTACCGTGACTACCGCTCCCGACCTAGGGTTTGGGCCGGGGTGTTACAAGTATTGCTTTATGAGTTCTTCTGCCACTTAATTGGAACTTGGATGCATTGTTTTCATACCTAGTGACTTGTCACTTATTATTTTTTTGTTTTTTTTGTACTTGCTTAAATTGCAAGTTTAAAATTTAATGTCATTGGCTAACTATACTATAAGTAAAATAACTCAAACAAAGTATATATCCTCATATAGTCATATGTTACAAAAATATACTGTGTATTTTTTAATGCTGTAAATATATCTATGGTCATTTTACATTTGATATATGATCCCTTAGTTTTAATAAAGAGCGCTATTTTTAATAGGATCCTGATAAAGAACGCCCTCAGAGCGGTTGATAATCTTCCTATTACACTTCAAACTAAAGACAAAGTCTAGCTGTAATACTGATTTTATATTTGAATGTTACTATAATTTTGTTTCATTCTACTCTACATAACCCCACTATCAGCACCACTACACTACTAACCTACTCCAACCGTCCAACCACCCCGGCCAACACCACCCTCCGTTCCAACATCACCCACCACTACCATCATCAAAACCTCACCGGCTTGATTGCCGCTTTCGGGCCACCACCCAAACTACACGCAAAACTAAAACGCTACACCAAAACCACCAATCAACGACTAAAATTACCACATGAGCCACTCGTTAATCACATTGTCTCCTTCCCAATGATTTTCCCGAGAAAGGGTTGGCGCGGAGCTGTAAAACCAAACCCTAAACCTTGTTCTTGTGAGTCCGTCGGTTTCGCCGCCGGAACCCAAACCATTCGACATCGTAGGAAGGGAATGATGAACCCTTTTATGGAATGGGTTTAAAAGAGGAATGTGGTGGTCGTTGGGGAAGGAGGGAGTTAGAATGGATGGTTTATGGTGAGGCGTCGGCGACCGGAATATGTGATTGGTAGTGAAGTCGATGGTTTGGTGGTGTAAGGTATGTTTATTAATGAAGATTAGGGTCGAAATCAAGTAACGGGATAAATTGAGTACGGGAGAAAGCTAATTCGTGTTGACAGTGAGGTATGGCGATGCATAATTCATTGAATTAATTAATAGGGGTTCATACTTCATAGTCTATGAATGAATAAAAATAATTAATGGCACCATGAAGGTATTGATATGTTTCCGGGAAGCTAGTAATTTAGCATAGTTGGGTAAGGATGAGAAAGAAATTAAATTAGGGGTTAGTTGAGAAGAAAAAAGAGCAAGAGCCTTAAATTGTGGCCTTGTCTTGGGATAATTTTTGAGTGAATTGAACAGATACAGCCATACAGGGGCGGAATTGTAAGTTGCAGTGTCTAAACAAATGCCATGGGGCATTCTTTATCAGTTGCCTTTTTAATATGGAGCCTCCATTTCGGCCGGTAGGGCAGGGCCTCTCAAATTTATTAGACAGCACTGGTTAGAGATTTTACTTCATTTTGTCATTTAAATTCACTGAGCGGTGTCCTTCATTTTCAGCAACTCTTGCAACAAGAGATGGAGCGAAGTGGGGACGCCTTGGCTGCGAGGAGCAAGCTGTTGCATGATTGTAAAACTCTTCAGAGTCAGCTCCAGGAGACCAATATCAAGTTTGTACAGAATAATGTTACTTATGATTCGTCGTCGATATCTCCAATTTTTTATCTCTTGGCTGAATCTGACAAGCAAATAGGTCTTCTACTGGAAGAGGTACTTCCTTTTTTGTGTTGGAGTTGCCTCCTTACTCTAATGTATTGTCTAAATTATTATTTGACTCATGATATTCACTTAGCACTGTCAGGAACATAGGTTTTTTTTTCCTGATAAATAATTTATTGCTGAGGCAAGGCACTACCGAAGTAACAGATCTGACAAAAAAAACTGCAAAGCATTGAAATTATAACCTAATTCTCCTCTCAAAAGCACATATTCTTGACCCTTTTCCCGCTGTTTCTTAGTTTCAATTACGTGTATTTTTTTACCATTCTCGAAAGGAAAACTACGAGTACTTTTTAGACTTAATTTTGGATTAAATTATCTTGCAGACTCAACATTTGACTCCAGAGGTGGATACATTAACTGAAAACGCCGACAACTTGAAGAAAATAGATCATGAATTGCGGCTTTTATTGAGAGATTTATTTACGAGTAACGCTAAATTGAGGAAGCAAGTAAATCTTTTTATTCGATCCGCTCTTCAAATCCAGAATTCTACCATTGAAGGTGGTAAGGATACTCTCTCAATTGAATCTGTATTAAAACATCTTTTAGAAACTTGACATTATAAAGATGTGTACATGTTTCACTTCCTTGTGTAGCACCAACAATTTTCCTTAGATATTGTTGATAATAGCCTTTTTCCATGTATTTCTTCAGGTTACATGAAATACTAGTCTTTTGGAATTAGTTCCACTTGATTGGTTGATGATGATGTATTAACTGCCTTTTTTTTTTTTTTTTATTGAACCTCTTTAACTTCAAGGAACACAACTGACTTATAGTAGATAACATTATCCCAGTGCCTTAATGGCTCCCACAAATTGCGAGGTAAGGTAGGTTGGATGTACGTAACCTAACCCTTGTGTTAGCAACACAGATGCCGTATCCAAAGGACCCAAGATGGAAATTGCGTCGAGAATTGTATCGAAGGACCGCTACTTTACAAGAGAAAGTAGCGCAACCACTTTAGTGAGCCATTTTGATATATTTCATCATAATCCAAAACCAAAGAGTAATGAGTCTTTGGCTCCACCGGAAATTCTGTCTTATAGTATAATTACAAATACTCATTTGTGACGTACACTTTGCGTCCCTTCAAAAAGACCTCTCACTAGCTACAAGTGGGGGGAGGATTGTGAGAGGTCTTTTCGAAAAAGACGTTCACAAGCGAACAAGCATACTGTAGTATAATTTGGTTCAAATAGAATGAGATGATGTTTGTGTTCGTTTTCCTCTCATCAGATTGATTAAGGGCTCCCATAATGCCAGAGATATATTCTATAGCACCACGACTCCTAAAATATTTAATTACTACTTGCATTTTTAGGGACGAGATTCGTGGTTTTATAACTTATTGTCGTGGCATTATACTCCCCCTTGATTAATCTTCAGAATACTGAATTGTTTTTTTTTTTTTTTTCTGCTGTTTGTCTTGAAACCACCCACGGCCCTAGCATAGGGGTAAGGCTCCATACGTGACACTCAGAACCCCCCTTATTCCGAAATTTTCCACTTTGGTATCGTGACTAAAGAAGTGCTCTCAAGGTGCTGAGTAATTTTCTTAAGTGAATTATCCACTTTTGTATCGTGACAAATGAAGCTGGTTGTTTAAAACTCTTTGGCAATGGCCCACTGGTTGGTAATTATTGTTTTTTTTTTGTTGAAAGAAGCGTATAATGTCGCAGGTTAGAATCGAATCCTTAGCCTCTCGATTGGAGTAAGACGGCTCTTACCACTTAAGCTAACTCTTGTTCTTTTGGTAAACAATATTCTTTTTTGGTAATCATATTGTTGTGAAATGTGAAAAAAAGCTGATTGACATAAATTTGTGATCTTTTCAACACAATTTTCATTCAGGATTACTTAGTATTTTATTTGTGTTTTCATCACAAATCACAAATAGTTATTAAGGTCTTTTACTATAACAATTCTCTGAATTTCGACCTTCAATGTAACTCCCTCCATCACAATTTTATTCTCTTCTATCACCCAAAATTATTATTCTCTTTCTATTTTATTAGCTTTTCCTAAATCACCCAAAATAGAAAGTATGACAATATAAATGGGATGAAGTATTATACAATAGTAATCTAAGTTTTGCAATAGAACGGCGATAAGACATTTTTAAAAATGGGTAACTGACGAAGTTGAAATATTCAAATGCTTATTAGCTACCGTTAAACTGACAGATTTTGACAATTTAAGGGGAGGCTAAATCCTTGCAGAAATTATTACTACAGTCAATATGGAACAAATAAGCAACATGAATTTGAATGAAGCTAAAGTCTAAATGGTAAGAACCCGCGCTTCCTATTAGGCAACGCTTCGGGTTCCAATTGCCTTCAAACCCATTTCTCCAATTATCCCATCAACTTGGATTATCAGAGGAGTTTGGTTCTGGAGCTCTCTTGTAATTTCATCAAACTGACACAGCCGCTAAATCATTAGTTTCTTTCTGATTCACGTCCAAACTCTGTTTCTCATTTGCGTTTGACCTGCAGATCCGAGACAGAATGATTTAACTATCATTCAGTAGTTAGCATTTACTTTGGTAGTCTGGTAATCAAGATTGATTGCATGCATACTAATGGTCTCATATAGAGGCAACTTTGGAGCCTAATCGTCGTATGGAAATTTGTTATAGGAAAGTTCTGTATCTACCTTAAACAGCAATCTTCAAGTCTTGGTTCCACAAGAACATAAAGCGCCTTACTCACCTTAAATTTCCCCTGAAACATGCAGATGGCCAAAAGATAACGAGTAATCAGACCATGTATCGTACTTTTTATGCTGGTTGATTCGAACACGTTCTTTAGCGAAGGATACCTACGTCCTACATTCTGATTTCTGACTATACATAACCGCTCAAAACTGCTATAATCATATCCCAGGCCAACTATAGGACTATCTTCATCATTGAGACCCAAAAAAAATCATTGAGATCTCATCCTCACAGTTACGGCTTGCAATAGAATACACTTGTAATTCCACAAATACTTAAAACATTACGGTAAAAGCACATGTTAATACCCAAATTATTGTTTGAACCAAAAAAAAAATACCCAAATTATTGTCCTCTTTTATTGTCCTCCCTACATCCCTCTTTTATTGTCCTCTTTCCCTTTAAATTATTGTCCTCACCAGTCACCCCATAATATTGTCCCTAGATAACTAACTACCAACAGTCCACCACAAATATCTCAAGGGGTAAAGTTGGTAGTTCACGACTTTTCCTTAAATCCTACCAAAATAAAAAGAGGGACAATAAAAATGGGATAGGGGGAGTATTAAGTTACGGAGTATTTTACAAGAGCTTTGGCTAGGTACCGTGCGATTTTTAGAATAGGTTAGTGCACAACCAACTCGGACGAGATTTTTTGTTGTAGTTTAAGGGGGACTTTTTAATCAATGTGCCCAAATTGTGGGAGTAGCATACATGAACCATAAACCACATGAGGAAACACCATCTATAAGAAATCCAGGACTTCAAGCTGGTTCCCACTATTTTCTAACCTAGTGGAAAGAGGTAGGTATGTGTTTATAAAATACCCACCAAAAAAAAAGTAGCATTAGTAACACAATTACCTTGACTTCAGGCAACCCAATTACACAGGCACATTCAACGACTTCAGCACCAACTCGCTCTACAAAATCAGCCATGTATACTCTTATAAAATGTTAGCCTTTTTAAGCAGATATTTTGCGTGGCAAGAAAAAACCGACATGTACCTAAGTATTGAAAGAAAACAGAACCTACCGAGAAGCCTGATTGCTGCGCAGAGAGTACCACCTGTAGCAACAAGATCATCGATTATCAAAGCACGCTCCCCAGGCTGTACAGCGCCAACGTGCATCTCTAGACAGTCCGATCCGTACTCAAGCTCATATGATTCAGAAATTACTTCCCCTATTAAGCAAGAATTTACAAGTAGTGTTACGATTAGGTATATGATACTTGATAAGCTGATAGTCATTATTTTCAAGTTTAGATAGAGGTACATCATACTATAGTATGATGTTAAATGTACCAATACAACAAAACAATATGACTGCAATCTTAAGAGAATTGCTCTCTCCTAATATTCTTGGCAGATATACTTTTAGAAGAGGAGACTCAAAATATGAGGTATTTGTATTTGTATTCCAGAGTTCCAAATTCCAAAATATATGCTTACTGCAGATGGTGTTTAACAACTTATATGTCATTCAAAAAGTAGAATGGATTGAAGGTTATTCAAGGAGAATATATAATGTTGCTTACTGCGCTTACCAGGTAATTTCCTTGGTTTACGTAAAGGTACAAACTTTGCCCCGATGGCCAAAGCAATTGGCGGACCAAAGAAGAATCCTCGAGCCTCGATACCTATCAACATAGAATTTGTAAGTGAAACAGAAAGCTCCTAAACCTCAGTGATTGCAATAATGGCAACGATTTTAGGCGATACTTGAGATGCATGGTATTTATTCAGTTATACAGATGGACACATCCTATATCATAGCCGGGAGATGATTCCAAAGCACTTATAATCGGTAAAATTGTCAAGAAGATACTCAAACAGTAACAGCTTAAATACTCTCGAAAGATAACAGTGAAAGTTTCTACCGAATAGATGGATTTCTATTCAGCTAACAGAGTAACAGGTACGAAATGCCACTCTAAAAAGATCTAAAATCTTTATCACACATGCCAAACGTACAACACATCGACACAGCATAGTAATCTTCGCTGGATAGATTATGTTCAGGAAAATACATCTTTATAATCGGAAAGAGGGTTTACAAATGGGACAAATCATTTTTCACTATCTTCTGAGCCTTAACTGTGAATAAGGACGCGCTATTCATTTTTTTGAAATTTAACTTCGGAAGTAAAAAAAAAAAAACAAGACAGAAAAAGAGCTGAACATAATCCATTCAATAATCCAAGTTGTACTTGAGTCAGTAGCCATTATGTCTTGAAAGTGAAGATATTTGTTGCAGTATCAAGGATTGATTGTGTCTTAGATGGACCCCTTAAATATATTTGTTTTTGCCGAAGAAACAAGATTAATGAAAAGCCATTAAAACAGATGTAACGTACTTATCTTTTGGCAAAAGCACACTTTGTGATGGAAAGAAGACAAAGCCATAAAATAGGGAGGCAATAATACAAAATTAAGAACATGTAGGGCAAAAGAAAATATTAAAATGGCCCAAATTCCCACATTCAAAAGCACATTAGTATCTAATATCTCATATTTAGCGAGAGTCTGCAAGTATTAGTCATGAGGGGTGATACTCATAATATGAGTTTATATCCGCCAACGTCAAAATTGACCTTGTGGCTGCTTCAACACCATGAAAGTATTCAGTAGACTTATCTGCTATGTTGCTTCGACTTGTTTAGAAGTATCCGATACGGGTGTGTGTCAAAGTTTCGGACTAGGCCATTTTTATGAAAAATATGCATATTTTGGCTTAAAATGAGGTGTCAAAGTGGCACACCCTTGTCAAGTATCGAATGTCGGACACAGGTACGTTATTAGTGTAAGGTAAAACTATTGGATTAGCTCAAAATTTGCACAACATTAGCATGCAAAGCTTAAATGTTGTTCCTTCATAATCAATATTCAGTAAAAAAACACAATATTAGTTTGCATGTCCCTTCCATCTCTTTCATCTTTCTTCGACACATAAATTATAACCGCTTCGTCTAAATCAATTGGTCACCTTGTTATTCATTGTAAGAAATATTTTAATCAAAGGTAAACGAATAAATGAAACGAAAAGAGTAAAACTTATAGACATAAATAGTATATTTGAACCATCATTTAATGGACAGATCAAAAATAAAACAAATCTGTACAAGAACTGGAATATTAAGCTAAGCAACTCACAAAAAAACTCAAAAATTGAGAGTAAATGGGGAAATGAATATGAATTCCAGTGAGAAACCAGCCAGAAAAAAAAAAAAAAAAAAAAAAGAAAGACATGAAAGTATGATACCAGCAACAACAGAGATATTCATGTCTCTGTATCTGTCAACAAAGATGTCCACTGTATATTTGAAGATTTTGGGGTCCAACAATATTGTTGTTATATCTTGGAACATTATACCTGCGCCATTATTTCCCAACACATTATTATAACTTAAAAGAGTTGGTCTCCCTTGCTAAAATCATAAGACGAGATTTTGTAATCATTTTACAGCCAAATGTGACTACTTTTGGAAAACAAGTTTGCATAAGTTGTAACAGTGACTATGGTCACAAAATCGCGTCTGAAGCTTTTTGACGAAAAGTGGCGGTCTGAAACAAGAATTTAAAAAGAAAAAGAAGGAAAGAAGAGAGTGAAATATATAAACCTGGTTTAGGGAAGTGAGGGACAACCCTTATAGCTTGAGAAATAGCTTCAAGCCTGGGATCTCCCTTCAACCCATTTTCTGAAGCAAACATTTCTTTTTGTGTTTGTGTTTATCTCTCTAGAGTGTAGACTTAAATGCAAAATTCAAACTTGAAAACCTTTGGTTAATAACTCAATTAAATTTTTACCATATGAATATATGATATGAGTAATGTAGTCAGTCAGTACTACTACTAGGATAGTTGGGTTTAATTTTCTGGGTTGTGTGTTGTGTTGTGTCTTTTCTACTTTCTCTTTCTTCTCTTTCTCTTCCTAAATATTTATGTCGTTGTTATATATTTGCAGTAGAATCAGATTTTATTTTACTTTTTTCTTCTTTTTTTTTGGTTGAGATTTCTCTACTGAGATAATGCACTTTTTCACTCTTTTGAGGTATTCAGTATATATTGTAATTCAGTAGGTCTCCCTTGTGACGGGTCGGACCTTGCGACGGGTTTTTCCTCTAACAAAATGGGTAGAGGGAACATGTAGGGCACCCCCCATGTGCTTCCCATTTTCCCTTAAATGGGTCATTTGTGAGGGGAAGTGGTACCCGTCGCAAGCTTGTGACGGATACTATCCGTCACAAACAAGAATTTGTGACATTTGTGAATGATACTCCTTTTCTTTGAATTTGTTGGTTGATAGGAGGAGGGACGGAGTGAAAGAACGAAGGTGCTGTTTAAATAAGCACACTTTCCACTTGCACACATGTTTAGGCTCTTTTACTCCCTACTTCCAACAAAGTTATTAATTTTAATTTGTGTAAAGAATTCAATTAATATTCTATTCCAACAGTTGTATTATACAACTGGGTAGTTTAGAATCCGACCTTCTTACTAAAGTTTTGGAGTTTTTTTAAAAGAATTTGAGTTTTTTAACTCACACACGTAAATATACTAGTTTTATACTCGTGCTAAAATGCACGGATTGCTTTTAAAATTATGATGTTCGAAATATAATAATTAAACAAATATATAATTAATGTCAATTTTTATGTCAATTTTGTTCGATCAACATGCAATTTATTATTGTGAGCCCATGATTTATATAGATGGTGTATGTTTTTTTTAATAACCTTAGTCGATTTCAATTTGTTCTAAACATGTACTCGTATAATAGTATACGAAGAATATGGGAATTGTAATAATTTGTATATTTTGTATTTAATTTTTGGAATGCAAATATTTTTTTTAATTTTATTTTTGGAATGATAATTTTAAATTTTGTCGATTGTTATATATATTTTTTTTTTCCGAATTAACATAGTATAAGTAAGGAAATCATATTATATAAGTCATACGAAATATTATATGATAGGCCATCATAATTATATAGTAGAATGTAAATAGTTTGTGTGAGTAGGAGAGAGATAAATTAAGTGTTTTGGAAATTGTGTGGGTCCTACAAGCAAAAAAATGGGAAAAAAGTTGAATTTTTTCCGGCCAATAGAAAGGCTGGAAAAAACTCAGCTTTTATATATAGGAGGATAAAAAAAAACTTCAAACCCGTAATAAGAGATCATTGCGATCCACTCTATTACCTCTTTTTCAATTTCAACGGTCTCGATTTAATTTTTCAACACTCTATTACCTCTTTTTTAAAATTGTGTTTTTGTTTTAAATTAATTAAGCATCAAAATAAATACTAAATTTTTAATTTGAGGTGTTAATAATATTAGATTAAGTGTTTGACAAATAAGAATTACATCACGTCACTCAAAATTTTACATTGTTTACAGATGTTATCTCTTATTTTGATATGTACCCCCTTAATTTCAATTAACTAGATACATAAAAAGGACTTAAAAAGTATTTCTTTTTAAACATTTTTTCCCACATAGATCTCCAAATATTGTATAGCGTAGCAAAAGTATATACTGTATTGCAAGTATAATATAAAGAATCATGCGTCAAACTCTTCTATAGTCATGTTATCCAGCAATACACATAAAATGTATTGCGATGAGGAAAAAAATTAATTAATTAAAACTAACAAAAGCACATGTTACGATAAGTGAAAAACACGGGCAAAGGCAACAAAAACCTACATACAAAAACATATTTCGATCATCTGATAAGACCTGACAAATTTCACTCGACCGAAGCATCAAAATTGACTCGAACTACAACACACATATGCTCCTCGAAACCCAAACTGATCCGAACCGACCTGAAGATGGTCTGAGCTTTGTTTATCCGTAAGTGACCCAATCCAAATAAAAACCATCCGTCTCGAAAATGACTCAAAAAAACACAACATTAATTGACTCAAAATAACTTAAAATGCTAACATGAAATCACACTTAATATTATTTTAAGTTAAAATAATAACTACAAATATTTAATAATCTATAATGTAATTTTCACTTTTTATCATTCACCTAAGAAAGGACCCGACTCAAAAAAAATATGACCCGCCTAACCCAAAATTGACCCGGTAAAAAAACTCCAAACTTGAAATGACTTAACCTTACCCAAACTAACTCGAAAATGTGACACACGAACAGACCCGCCCAAACTAGCCTGAGCCACACCCAAACCGACTGACCTGTTTGCCAATTATGTATATAATTACCTGCATAATGTCTTAATTTATGTGAAACTGAATGTTAAGATGTTAGTTTGCTTCGTACAAAAATACATGAAGCTTGCCTATATATGCAACACAAGAAAACAAAGATGTCAACAAGTTTCAAACTAATGAGGTCACGTTTATGTATGAACTTATATAATCAATCTCAAACGCACCCATGATTTTCTCGGGCACAAAAACTAGTTATATGTAAATAACTAAGCTGAACAAGGAGAGCTCTCATTAGCCAGGGGTGTACTTGAGAATTTTTTTTTATAACAAATGATAAATAATTTCATGGATTAGAAAGAAGGCTGTGAAACATCGTCGACGTTTTAAAAAAAAACACTAACATTACCCTCTTACACTTTATCTCTCTATCTTTTACTCTATCTCCCAAATTCACCCAAAAAACAATGTAAATTAACAAATAAATTTAAAAAATGGTTTGAAGTAAAAATTCAACAGTAAAAATTCAATACAAAATTATGAAAATCTTAATCAATGACGAATCTAAGATTCGAAACCTTTTATTTTTGACGAATCTAAGCTTCGGAACTCGTGACGAAGCGTTCGATTGGGCTCAAAAGATAGTGTTTGAGAAAGGGTTTGCTTTGGTGAAAGCAAGTAATGGAGCAAAAAATCGTACCAACCCGATTTGTTGTCTTCATACTTGCGTTGTACAAGGTACGGGAGACCCACAACAAAGTATGATCCCGACAAGCCTACGAAGAAATCTGGTTCAACTAAATGTGATTGTAAATTTAGTCTTCGAGTCGTGCAAAATTGTGTAACGATTTAGATGTTAAAGAAATTATACTTTGGAACATTTTGACCGCGGATGGTTTTGGGAGTCACAACCACCAATTAACAAAGTACAAAGACGGTCATAGGCATTTTGCGGGTTTAGATGCATATGAGAAAGAGTATATGAAGCAACACGTCCGGGCCTCAATTCCCTTAAAAGAATATTAAAAACGGTCTTCATCAAAGAACTCCGGAAAAACCTCAACCTTCAAGCACCAAATTTATAGTGAGACAACCAAGCTTAGGCGAGAAATAAGAGGTAATCGAAATCCCGCTCAAAACATGTTGTCTCTAGCTGTAGAAGCAAAGTATGTGCAATGACATGAGAAAAATCCCAAGACAAGTGAGCTCACTCATATTTTCATGTCTCATCCTGAAGCCGTAAAGTTGTTCCGTACCTTTCCACATGTTGTACTTATTGATTCGATCTACAAGACGAACGTTTACAAGATGACACTTGGAGTGTAAACTACTAAGGTTTACAAGTTTTAAGGAGACTTGATTAGCTTGACTCAAACTGAGAACAATGTCTAGTAACAAATGGATGTTGTTTTAGAGAGGGTGAGTTGTTTAGCTAAAAACGCAAGGGATATGACTTAGAGACACTCCTCTACAGCAAGGCACAAGAGAAAGGACTCAAAAGACTGATTTTTAGAGACAGTTTCAAGTGTTACAGCAAAGCACAAGCACCCTAGACTAGACTCAAACAGCAAGCAAGTTAACCACAGCAAGGCACATATATAACTTGACTCACAAGACAAGGCACTGATCAAACACCTTGAAGATGTATCAGGCTTGTTTCAAACTACAGCTCTTAGCACAAGTTTGATAGATTTGAGGGGTTTCTCAAAGTTCATTCATTCATAAAGTCTGCCTTACAACAACATACAAGACCTCCTTATATAGGGAGGCTGATATCTTGTGAACCATTGGATGTATAGATCATCCAAGGGCCAGCTTAGGATCTAAACTACTTCTACTGACACTAATTAAGAACCTCACAAGAGGACGAGTTTAACAACTAGCTAGTACAGACACGAAAGACACAAACAGACTGATGCAAAAAGCAATAAAGCAGTTTTTGTATTTTTCCTGAAATAGAACTCTGATGTTCTTGTTGTCTTGCTGCTTTGCTCTGGGTGTTTTGTTGCTCCTTGGGACTCTCCACTCTTATTAGAACTTAGATAAACCTGCCTTGGATGAGGACAAGTTGACTTAGGCAAAAAGGAAACCAATTCTGAACATGTGCTGCCTCTGTTATGCTGCTCACTGGACTCTAGCTTGGGGTGTCTGTTTCATGAGTTTTTGCTAGACTTCAAAAGGGTTTGTCCTGGGCAAACTTGTAGCTTAGAGGGTTGGCTTGATGGTAGGCTATAGTGGGGGTGGTTGGGATGCCCTGGTGTACCTCCTCGATGCAGGGTTTGTTAATTGGTCTGTCTGGGCCTGAATGGCTTTGTTTATGTTTTGTGTGGGTAATGTGGGTTGTGTTGGGGCTTGGCATGGGTTGTTGAACCCTGGACTGTCTTCTTCATTGGTGTGGCTTGGCCTGGCTTGATCTTAGCTTGTCATAGCTTGTTGTTTGGACCTTGTAACTCGAGCTTCCATCTGAGGGGTCAAGCTTGTCTTGTTTGTAGTTTGATCATCAAGACCCCTTGGGTGAGCTCCTGCTGCAGCCTCCCCAGGTTGAAAAGGGCTTGACCTCAAGTCTGTGTCTTCCTCCCCCTCAGAGTCTTCATAGAAGGGACTAAGATCTCCCACATTGAATGTTCCATGGACTGCATACTCTCTTGGGAGATCAATTTTGTAGGCATTAGGACCTATCTTCTCTATGACTTGAAAAGGACCATCTGCTCTGGGCTCTAGCTTGTTCTTTCTCTTGGAAGGGAACCTTTCTTTCCTTAGGTTGATCCATACTAGGTCTCCTGGTGCAAAGTCTTTCTTGGTCTTAGGAACCTTGGCATTCTTCTTGTATAGATCATTGGCTTTCTCAATTTGCTTTCTGACTGATTCATGGAGTTTTAGCATTTGTTCCACCCTCTTCTTGGCATCATAGTGGACCTCTGACCTGCACACATTAGACAAACTCAAAGGCATTAAGGGGTTAGTACCATAGACCACTTCAAAGGGGGAGTGGCCTGTGGCTGCTGATGGAGCTCTATTGAAAGAGAACTCTGCTTGAGCCAACTTCAAGTCCCAATCCTTGAGAGATTTGCTGACTATACACCTCAAGATCCTTCCCAAGGTCTTGTTGGTCACCTCAGTTTGGCCATCAGTTTGAGGATGATGGGAGGTACTAAACAACAACCTAGTGTTAAGTAGCTTCCACAATGTTCTCCAGAAATGGCTCATAAACTTTGTGTCTCTGTCAGACACAATAGTCCTTGGGACTCCATGTAACCTCACCACCTCATCAAGGTATAGCTCTGCTACACTCACAGCATCCTTAGTCTTCTTGCAAGCAATGAAATGTGCCATCTTACTGAACCTATCCACAACCACCATGATAGAATCTTTCCCTCTTGCTGTCCTAGGTAATGCTACTATGAAATCCATACTTACATCTTCCCAAGGCCTACATGGGACTGGTAGGGGAGTGTAAGGTCCTGCTTGAAAAGAACTCTTGGCCTTTTGACAAACTCCACACCTTCTGAGCACTATTTGAACTTCTCCCATCATCTTAGGCCAGTAGAATTGATCCTGTAGTATGTCCACAGTTTTATGAACCCCAAAGTGTCCTCCAAGGCCACTTCCATGTACCTCCTTGATCAATAGACTCCTGTAAGATCCTCTGGGAACACACAACTTGTTTCCTTTAAACAAGAATCCATTTTGCAGGGTGTAGGGTGAATCAATGGTCCTTGTTCCCTCTTTCTGTGCTAACCAATCTTCTGCAAAGTCTGGATCTTCCTGATACATATCTTTCATGAACTCAAAGCCAAGAACCCTTTGCTCCATGGTTGATAGCAGAGTGTACCTCCTAGACAAAGCATCAGCCACCACATTTTGCTTTCCCTCTTTGTATTTGCTAGAAAAGGTGAATGACTGGAGGAACTCCACCCACTTAGCATGCCTATTGTAACAACCCGAAAAGTACCCAATTTGCTTAAGCAATAGCTTATGGATACTTTTCAGTAGAACTTAAGTTTTTAATATAGGAATTTTTGTTCCGAGTCGTATTTTGAAATTCCGCGTTCGTATTTGGAGTTTTTGAGAGATTTCATGAAAAGACCGTTTTTGGTCATCTTTGACTTTTCTTGACTTTTAAATCGTCTTTGACTTTTTCTTGACTTTTTACAGTCGTCATTTACTTTTCGTGACTTTTAAAGTCGTCTTAAACTTTTCTGAACTTTTAAGTCATTTTTGACTTTTCCCGACTTTTTAGTCGATTTTGACTTTCGTTGACTTTTCCCGACTCGTCTTGCGATTTTGATGACCGAAATTTTATTTAAAAAAAATTATATTTTTGATTTATTTTTATTAAGATTTATTAGGATTTATCATAATTTAATATAATTATTTTGAATTTATTCAGAATTTAAAGAATAACGTTTACGGTTTTAACCGATCGTCATTTAACTATTCCCGACGCATCGTAAAGCGCGCAACAAAATCGAAACTCGACTTTGGCATGAGTCACGCGGCCATGTCATCATTTTCCACTCACGATGGGATATTTTAATTGATTCGATTAAAAAAAATACAAATATTTTAGATATTTGTTACTTTATCGATCCGTCAACGGAGATTACGCAAAACGAGCAAAAACAGACCCGAATCACCTCAAACCACACGGCTCCTAAAAGTCCTCTAATGGCCTTGATATTTTCATTACTTTTGGATACAATAATCATAATATCTAGATATTTGTTATAATTAACTTTATCGTTAATTATATTTAATCGTTTATCGTAAAATAATTATTTAACGCGAGTCAATTACGGAACAACAATTTCAAAACTCAACACCTTTATTTGGCCTATATTACACGGCTCAACTCCACTTTCCACTCACCAACAACTTTTCAC
>JAIUZE010018569.1:0-26119 GCA_022085475.1 Heliosperma pusillum
CATTTGCACTGAAGAGGCCGAACCTTATCAGGCAAATCAACCAGATCCCATACGTCATTCTCATACATAGAGTCCATCTCGGATTGCATGGCTTCAAGCCATAGCTTAGAGTCGGAACAGGTCCTGGCACCTTTATAGGTAGCGGGTTCGTTACTCTCTAGGAGTAAAACGTCATCACTCTCATTCTCCTCGACCATACCAATGTATCTGTCTGGAGGAATAGAGTGTCTACCCGACCTCCTAGGTTCCAAAGGAATATTAACCGCAGCTGATGATGAAGGAACAGTTTCCTCCATTGGTGGCTTGGTTGTTGGTTCTTGAATCTCCGACAGTTCGAAGGTTCCATTACTTGTCCTATTCTCGAGAAATTCTTTCTCTAAGAACGTCGCACTAGCCGCAAAAAACACTCGATGTTCGGTAGGCGAGTAAAAGTAATGACCAAACATCCCTTTTGGATAACCAATAAAGTATGTCTTGACCGATCGTGGGCCGAGCTTATCGTCAGGTCTCCACTTGACATAAGCCTCGCAGCCCCAAACCCGAATAAAGGACAAGTTAGGGACTGTTCCCTTCCATAACTCATATGGAGTCTTGTCAACAGCTTTAGACGGACTTCGGTTAAGTATTAGAGCAGCTGACAA
Organism: Heliosperma pusillum; assembly: GCA_022085475.1. Classification (NCBI taxonomy): domain Eukaryota; kingdom Viridiplantae; phylum Streptophyta; class Magnoliopsida; order Caryophyllales; family Caryophyllaceae; genus Heliosperma; species Heliosperma pusillum. The sequence continues at coordinate 642 of JAIUZE010018569.1, forward strand.
AAGAGCGTATCCCCATAATGAGTCAGGCACAACCGTGTGACTCATCATGGATCGAACCATATCAAGCAATGTTCGATTTCTCCGTTCGGACACACCATTCAATTGTGGTGTTCCAGGTGGCGTTAACTGTAGTACTACACCACAGTCTTTAAGGTGTCGATCAAACTCCTTCGAAAGATATTCGCCACCACGATCCGAACGTAGTGCTTTAATCTTTCTATCCAGTTGGTTTTCAACCCTATTCTGGAATTCCTTGAACTTGTCAAAGGACTCACTTTTATGCTTCATTAAGTAGACATAACCATATATACTCAAATCGTCCGTGAAAGTGATAAAATATCTATAGCCATCTCTAGCGTTGATTGACATAGGTCCACACACATCAGTATGTATGAGTCCTAATAGGTCAGCAGCGCGCATTCCAAAACCTTTGAAGGAAATTCGAGTCATTTTGCCTATGAGACATGATTCACACGTGCCAAAAGATTCATAGTCAAATGGGGAGATAGTCCCATTATCAATGAGCTTCTTCACGCATTTTTCATTTATGTGTCCCATACGACAATGCCATAAATAGGTTTGATCTTTGTCACCAACCTTTGCTTTCTTACTATTCACAGATGAGAACCACAATCAGTATCTAGTACCCAAGTTCCGAAACTTGCATGGTTGATCTCAATCATATGAATAAAAGAAGAAGACATACCAACAGGAGAGACGCGACCTGCTTTATGTCCTCACGGTACACGAGGCAGTTCCTCCTCCAATGCCCAAACTTGTGGCAATGGTGGCACTCCATGTTACCTTCATCGCTCTTTGTCTTGCCTTGTGAGCTACCGCTAGACTCACCAGGCCCACTCTTGCCTTGCCCTGACTTTTTGAATTTCGGCTTCCCTACTGCTAGGTTGGCCTTAGCCTTGCCCATACCTTTGCCCTTGTTGGCAATCATGAGAACGTCCTGTTTCAGACTCCCACTCAATTTCAGATCACTCTCTGTCTGTACAAGGAGTAAGTGGAGCTGATGAAGACTCTTCTTCATATCATTCATATAGTAATTTGTCCTGAAAAGGGCAAAACCATCATGAAGTGAATGAAGAACGCGGTCTATGACGATCTTCTCATCGATTTTGAAACCAAGTGCCTCCAGTTTCTCGACATTCTCAATTAGATCAAGAATGTGTGGGCTAACTGCTTGGCCCTTCTTCAAAGAAGCGACAGGTATGCTCATAGCTAACGATCCTCGGAGCTTTCGAGAACTCGTTAGAGAGCGTGGTGAAAATCTTGTTTGCACCTTGGGCAATGAATCGCCTTTGCAAATTTGATTCCATTGAAAAGATGAGTACGTTCTTTATCGCACCCGCCTCCATTACGAAATCACTATAAGCAAGTGATTCATTTGCTCCTGCATTGGGGCCTGGGTTTGGCGGTAGTGGCTCAGTCAAGTACTTGAGCTTACCGTCAGCAATGGCAGCATTCCGTAATGCCGCCTCCCAGTCCGCAAAGTTGGACCCGTTATTCTTCAGTCGCGTTGACTGATTCATAGTGTCCATAAACATCTTAAGCCAGGACTCACGTCCGAGCGTGGCACTTGGCATTGGGTCATCAGTATGGCCAGCCATTTGTTATTAGCAGTTATATCTGAATATATGACTGTGGGAAAAATAAATATGATAAGTTTCATCGTTTTAAATTTGAGTCTAATGAAAAACAGTTTAATTCGATGACTCGTGCATTTATACAATTGACCTCCCTCAAGAATTATATAAATGATCCCAAGACTCAATTTCTGTAAATTGATAAGCCAACCTCTTGGCTAATTCTACTTTAGAATTCCTGGTCGATAAATTTCTGTAAATTCTATCTTTAGTCCATCATAATCACGAGATATTACTCGTACTATAATGTTGAGATAAAATAGGTCAACACTCACTACTTACCCAACGTAGAAGGGGTCATATTATGACTTCCGACGAAGAAGGGGCTCATAGTAGCTTTCCCTATAAAGACTAGTCTCAATTTTAATTTATAGGGGAAGGTCCCATCATCTTAACTTAAATTCATTTTAAGTGAACGAATGTCTAGCAACTCGAGAATGATTTAACTAAGGTGATGGCCCTAAATAGCGAGTGACATCTGTATGTCAATGATGAAAATTCAAACTATATGAAACATTTTTCATGCATTTTAGGTGGTTTGGTTTAGGCGGAATATGATGCAGTTATTTAACATGTGAATGAAAAACAAAAGAACGGAAAAATACGTAAACTATTACAACGGTCCTAGTGTGGCCTATCTACCAAAATGAACAGTAAATACAAGTTTGGAATCCATCCTTATGGACCCGAGAAGCTTGCCTTTGTCTCATCTTGGTCCATGTAGCGGGAGTGAGCATCCGATCTCCGTCTCTAGTCTTCTTAAAATTACATTTAAAAATTACAAAATAAACCTATTTACATTCTAATTCCAAAACATAATTAAAAGAAAAATAAAAGGAGATTCGAGATCTCAAAATTACATCCAAACCATGTTTTCATCATTACGAAAACATGATTAACTAAAGCCACACTAGGTATTACATTTTTCAACCAATTGCAAAAATACGTAAAATAAACCATTCATTCATTCATTCAACAAAAAACATCAACTATATAAATTAATACTACAAAACATAATTCATTAATTATGTTGATTAATTATCCAAACCACCATTCAAACCGATCAAAATTATGTGACAATTCCTTAATTGCCCACAACAATTTTAATCATCCATAATCCATTTTTATTTTAAACCTTTTTAAAATAATCGGGTATCATTATTGTGAACCTTTTTCACAATAACAACCAAACAAACATTATCTTTATAATGTCAAAAAAAAAACAAACAAATTTTTTTTTTTTTCTATACTTATCACTGTTCATCGTGAACAGTACCAGTAAAAAATTTTTTTTTATTTATTTTTAACTTTCTTTCTAACGGTTTAAACCAAAAACCGGAAAAACAGTAAAATAAATACAAAAAAACTGCTGTAAACAGCAAAGAAAAAAAAAAGAAATTTTTTTTTTTTTTTTTTTTTTTTTTAACAGTAGCAGTACAGTAAACGGGCAGCATGTACTGCAAAAAAATTTTTCGGTGTTGCATATATTGCTAGATCGGTACAAAATTCAATATCTAATCGTTATTAAATATTGATTCAAACTAGATTATTCAATTTAACCTTTTAAAATGAACATCTAAATCATGATTAAATCGATTATCCTTATATTCATTTAATCACAATCGCTTTGAACATCATTAAAATTGAATCATTATTCAAAAATCATCAATTTAAAACAATGAATCCGGAAAAATAGCAACATCAAAATCATAACAATTCCATCTTATTTTAATTTAATCCTTATCAAATTAAAACAACCACAAATTTATTATATTGAATTTTAACCTATTAAAATAACAATATCAATAAATCAACAATGGAAAGAACAAAACCCTAAAAAAATATCACACGGCTAAAAAAAAATTCCAGCCGTGACTTTAAATTTTTTTTCGGTAAAATTCAATTTTTTTTTTTCTTCTGAAATTTATATTTCATAAAAATGAAAAACATATAATATAATTTTGTAGCCAAAGGCTCTGATACCACTTGTGGGAAATAACAGTTTACATCCCCTTAAAAATTAGGATTATAACAAAATTATATAATATGAAATTACAAGTCATAGATATGAAAACGATACAAATGTAGAGAAATGAATTAAACCTTTGGTCCTAGCAATTGGCGTAAAGAACAGAGATATCAAAGTAGATATCCTCCTAATCGTTGCACCCAAAATGCTCCGAGAAATACCCTTTTCTTTTGCTAGAAAGTAATACAAAAGTTACTGCTAACCTTTTGTTTTGTGTTTGTCAAAAGTTACTCACCCTTTTGTCAGTTTGTGTGATTTTTAGATGAGATGGAGGCAGAGAGAGAGAATTAGGTTAGAAAAGCAAAAACACTTTTCTCCTGCTCACCCTTCAATACTCACGGCCCTTTTTGTTTTTATATGGGGAGATTTAAGTCTCCTCAAATAACTACCCATTGACCCGAAAACCCGAGTGTATCTGGATACATTCGTTTTTGTTCATTTTAGCTTCCAATATAATGTAATATATTATAATCGTCATTGTTACATGGACCGACATTATAATACATTATTAATTATAAATATCCGTATATTTATAACTTGCCAATTAATTATAACGGTTTACGTTTAATTAGCTTACATTATATACTATAATTAAATATAACCTTTTATATTCAATTTTACGAATTACAGTTAATTCGTCTCAGCTAACTTTATTTAATCCTTATTAAATAATCGTCTCATCATCACATTGACTAACCTTTTAGTCAAATACACTGACTAACCTTTTAGTCATTTAATTGGGCATCAATATGATCATTTTCTCAAATAATCACATCTCTCAAACACATCCTATAGGTGTGACTTTTAGGGACCAATTGATCACCGCCATCTGTATGACAATAACGTCAAACTTATCTCGCAAGCCAACCGTTATTGATAAACGTTAATCAACTGATTATTATACAAAGTATACCCTGTGAACCTACAGAGATTTATTTATGTTATTGCACTAACTGGAGGACACTAGCTCCAACAATATGTGTATTAGTGTAATGAATGGTTATAAGGTGAAAAGAGATGTGTGCCATGTGTGAGGTGAAAAGATGTTTGCTATGTAATGTTGTGGGTGTTGTGTCATTATTAAAGGAAGAGTGTTGGTAAGTGTTAGTTCGAATGTCTTGTGGAGGAATTTTTATGTTGTAAGGGCCGATGTATGTATTGTAAGAATTTTGGATTAGGATGTTGTATCGAGTTTTGACGGTTTTGAGGGTATCTTTAGTATATAATGATGCTAGTGTTAGCTTGGATGCTTTGTTTATTTTGTTTGTAATGAGGGTGAGAAGTTCGGGGACGAAGTTCATTCTTAAGGAGGGAAGAATGTAATAGTTCGTATTAGTTTAGTAAGACTTTCACCTTATTATTTGTTTAAGTGTGTCTGATAGAGACTTGGTGTTGGTTTGTTTTGAGTTGATATGTGATTGGTAGAGTCCATGTGTTTGGAATGTTGGGAGTTTGGTTAGAGGCCATAGTGTTTGGTTTATCGTGTATGTTGTTGTCTTGTGTTGTGTTTGCGGTAGGAGTATAAGTTGTGAACTTCGAGGACGAAGTTCGTTCTTAATGAGGGAACACTGTGATACTCCATATTTCTTAGTACTAGGTACTCGGTTGAGTTAGGCTTACTCGACCGAGTCGATGGGGTACTCGGCCGTGTGGAAGGTATTCGACTGAGTAATGTTGGTGTGTCGGTTGAACAATATTCTGTTCTTGGGCACTCGGCCGAGTGTGGTGAGCACTACAAGAAAACTTGTTTCAGGCGACTGTTATAAGGCGACTGATACAAGTAGTCGCCAATTTAGCGACTGAAATAGAATAAGGCGACTGATCTCAGTCGCCAATTTGGCGACTGAAACAATCCTCAGATTTTAATTAAAAAAACTCGGGCGACTGATTTCAGTCGCCAAATTGGCGACTGATAAGCCATTTGGCGACTGAAATCAGTCGCCAAATTGGCGACTACTTTTTCAGTCGCCAATTTGTGTATTATTCCAGAATCGCGAAACTAATCCGCCACTCTCTACTTCCCCAAATTTCTTCAAAACACCCGAAACCCCTATTCCCTCTACAAAATCGCCACCACTACTACTCCATTCCCTTAACCACCTCTCCGACCACCACTACGACACTAGCTATACCGATATCACCACCGTCCTCACCAACAAACTCCGACTCTTATTCTATTTCCGTCACTTTTCCTTAATTAGGTGCGATTTTGCTCTCCTAAATCTAATTCCTTAGCTTGTTTGTTTGTTTATTTTATGATTTTAATTAGTATTATGATGTTTATGTATAATTTGTGATGCTTACAAAGTTCTAATGGTTAGTTAGTTAGGGTTTGTGTAGGTTGATGGTTAGGGTTTATATAAATTGGGGGTTTTGTGAAATTGTTAACATTATGTTAATCGAGGTTGTAATTGACAATGTATTGGTGTTTTTGATGATGTTAGGATTGTTGATTGACTAAATTAGTATAAATGGGAGTATTATTGATGGTAGAAAGTTAGTACTCCCTCCGTCTTATTCATTTGTTTGCCCTTTAAATTATTTTTTATGGTTGTTTTAATCAAAAGGCAAATAAATAATTGTGATGGAGGGAGTAGAATGTTAGGATTTTATAATTAAAGTGTGTATGTATTAGTTTGATAGTTGTTTAGTATCCATGTTGATAATGTTATTGATTAGAATGATAGTAGTTTAATTAGTGATATGTTAATTTTAGTATAGTTAGTATCCATGTTGACAATATTATTGTTTGGTTTATTATTGATAATAGATATGTTCCTAGAGTTAGTAATAATTGATAATCAATATTGTTGTAATTATTGTTGTGTGGGTTAATGTTTAGATTAAAATGAAGAGGTTGGAACGTACATGGATGTACGAAGATAGACTTGATAAGAAAAGACGTCCTACCGCTAGATTTATAAAGGGGGTTGCCGAGTTTATTGAATTTGCTAGACAACAAGACGAGTATGATTTAGTAGCAAAGAAACTTAGGTGTCCTTGTATTAAATGCAAAAACATGAGATATCTACATGACATTGAGGTTCAAGAACATCTTTATACAAACGGGTTTTGTCCAAACTACTACAATTGGATTTCTCATGGAGAATCATATTTTTCACTTCCCGAACAATCTCAAATCCCACAAAATGAGAACCCATATAGAGATATGGTAGTTGATGCATTTGAGTCTAATATTTTCAATAATGATCATATACCAATGAGTGAAGAAGAACCACACCCACAAGCAAAAGCCTTTTTTGATATGTTAAAGGCGAGTGAAAAACCATTATATGAAGGGAGCAAAATGTCATTGTTAGAAGCCGCCTCTAGGATAGTAACTTTGAAATGTGAGTACAATTTGCCATTTACTTGTGTTGATGGCATTGCTTCTTTGATTGAGGATGTTATCCCCGATAATAATGTCATGACCCGATCATTCTACAATACCAAAAAAGTAGTGAAAGGTCTAGAACTTCCGCATTACAAGATTGATGCATGTCCCGATGGATGTATGCTCTTTTGGAAGGATGATGCTTTACTTGACAAGTGTAGTAAATGTGAAAAGGCTAGATATAAGACAATTGAGGGAAGTATTGTCTTGAAGGGTAAAAAGGGAAAGAATGAAAAAAAGAGAGGTGAAAAGAGTAAGAAACCAATACCCGAAAATCCCGTAACTTACTTTCCTCTAGCTCCTAGACTTCAAAGAATGTTTGCTACCAAAAACATTGCCGAGCAAATGAGATGGCACAAGGAAAATCCCCGTACTCCGGGAAAGATGTGTCATCCGAGTGATGGAGAGGAATGGAAGCGGTTTGATATGCTTTACCCCGACTTTGCTGAGGAACCCCGTAATGTGCGACTTGGCCTTTGTACGGATGGTTTTGCTCCATTTGGCCAGTTTGGTAGAAAGTACTCTTCTTGGCCCGTAATGGTCACTCCATACAACTTACCACCTTGGTTATGTATGAAAAAACAATTCATCTTCTTGTCACTAATTATTCCTGGCCCTGATAATCCAAAAACCGCCTTAGATGTTTATTTGCAACCTTTGGTGGAAGAATTGAAACAATTGTGGGAGTAGGTGTGCAAACATATGATGTGTCTTTAAAGCAAAATTTTCAACTAAGAGCTTCATTGTTGTGGACCATTAATGATTTTCCCGCCTACGGTATGCTATCTGGATGGTCTACCGCGGGAAAAAAGGCATGTCCTTGTTGCATGTACCAAAGCAAAGCATTTTCGCTTCCTTGTTCCCATAAAGTGAGTTGGTTTGATTGTCATAGACAATTCTTACCGGTGGGGCATGCCTTTAGGAGCAACAAAAAAGCTTTCAGAAAAGGTAAAGTGGAGCGCAATCATGCTGTAGATCGACTTCCGGGGGATAAGGTGTGGGATATGGTTTGTGATTTGTCACGTACTATTGATTGTACTAAAGCAGAGACGGAGGTGCTGAAAAAGAAGAAAATTGGTTGGTTTAAAAGAAGCATTTTTTGGGATCTTCCTTATTGGAAAACGATGTTAATTAGGCACAATTTGGATGTAATGCATATAGAAAAGAACTTCTTTGAGCAACTGATTCACACGATTATGGATGTAAAGGGAAAGACTTGTGATACTGTTAAATCAAGAGAAGATTTGAAGACAATTTGCCATCGTCCCAATCTTCACATTCGTAGCGATGAGTCTTTGCCAAAATCTATTTTTACACTTGACAAAGCTCAAAGGAAGGTCTTATGTGAGTGGTTAAGAAAGTTAAAATTTCCTGACGGATATGCATCCGATTTTAGTCGATGTGTTGATATGAAGGAGCTAAAGTTGCAAGGCTTGAAAAGTCATGATTGTCATATCTTCATGGAACGATTATTACCTGTATCTTTGAGACATCTCCTCCCCACTCCTGTGTGGAATGCAATTGTTGAGATAAGTCAATTTTTTCGAGATTTATGTTCGTCTTCAATATGTGTTGATGACATGATTCGTCTTGAGGAGCAAATACCAGAGATATTGTGTAAGTTCGAGATGATATTTCCTCCATCATTTTTTAATTCCATGGAGCATGTACCGATACATTTGCCTTACGAAGCCAAAGTTGGAGGCCCCGTCCAATATAGGTGGATGTATCCATTTGAAAGGTAAGATCACTAAGTAGTAATTAAATTATAATTATTATCGTACTATCTCTTTAATTGATTTAATATTTTTACACTAGTCTTAACAACTATTAATCCCATCAATTATTGAATAGGTTTCTTAATCACGTGAAGAAGAAAATTGGTAACAAAGCTCGGGTTGAAGGTTCAATATGTAATGCGTATTTAACGGAAGAGATTGCAAATTTTTGCTCTCTTTACTTTGAAAAACATATTGAAACCAAAGCAAAAAACTTGAGTGTTGATAAAGCGGATGAACTTGAGACAAGTTTACCCGAGTTTTTCCAAATGCATGATGATGAGGGTTGTTCATCAATTGGGGGAACAAGATATTTGGATGACAAAGAATATGATCGTGCTCACCTTTACGTTCTTTCTAATTGTGAGATTCTGGAATCATATGAAACGGAGTTTGTGAATGATTTCATTAAAGCACATCCTAATGTGAATAGAGATGATGTTTGGAGTAACCATGAGGATCAATTTGCAGCATGGTTTCGGAACCATGTAATTGAGTTAAATATCCAAGATGATTTGATAAGGACTTTGGCCTTTGGTCCTTCACGAGAGGTGAAAACGTGGAATCGTTACTCGGTCAACGGATTTAATTTCCATACATTCAACTACGGTAAGAATAAGGCTAGGTGCAATTATGGTGTTACTATTTCTTCTCTTGATGACAACGAATACTATGGTATAGTTGAGGATATATTTGAGTTGAGCTATAATGGGCGTGAGCGTTCTTATAATACTGTCTTATTTAAGTGTGAATGGAAGGATAACTCTGTGGCCGGTATGAAAGTTCATGAACGTTATAAAATCGTCGAAGTGAATCATACCCGGACATACTCAAAGTATGATCCATTTATACTCGCACATCAAGCCAATCAAGTATATTTCGCTTCTTATCCAAGCACGAAGAATGATCGAAATCAAAAGCAGTGGTGTGCAATTTTTAAGACAAAAGCACGCTCACAAGTAGATACAACTTTTTTTCAAGAAGAAATAGTATCTAGCGGGTTTTTGTTGTCTCCACCTGATGAGGACATCCATGAGAATGGAAATGAAGAGGGTGAAGGTTTAGAGAACGAGGATGGTGATGGTCAAGTTGACGGTGATGGTGGTGTTGATAGTGATAATGATAATGAATCAATTGGTGATGATGATGAGGACGAATTTGATGATGATAATGATTAATTGGGTAAAGATATATTTATATATATTTTAATTAAGTTTTTTATGTTATTTGATGTTTTTTTATGTTATTAACAGCTTATGTTTGTTTTTTATGTTATTAACCGTTTCTAACAATTTGAATATTTGTGTACTTGTAGATGGCAGGAGGTCGAGGTAGACAACGTGGCGGCGGTTCAAACAGACGCCGTAGTACTTCTTCAGTCGACGAGGAGGAGATGGAGATTATTGATCAGCAGAGTCCGGTAGTGGTCGAGGAATCGACCAATGACGAGTCCTCGGATCAGACATCGGAGACGATCCAGTTCACGCCGGAAGGGAAGATGATACTTGATCCCGCGGGGTTTTGGTAAGACAACCACCAATGTCTTTAATTTATTAGTTTATAATTATATTACATTATTATTTACCATAAATGCATACTATTCCATAATTTATTTTTCAGGTTTTCGTCTCAAAAGGTTGTACGCGGTTGTACTCAGAGTACAAAGCAGAAGATGACGGGAGTTGCTCCTACTTGTTGGACCAAGGCTACCTCTGCACAAAAAGAGGAGTGGTTCAATAATTTTAGGGTATATTATTTTTGTTTATATTTTCTTATATTATTATAGTTTTTAATTAATAATTTATTTTACTAATACTTACCTTTTAAATTGTAGAAAACATTTGACTGGCCGGCCGGAATAGAGTATATTGTACGTCAAAGGTACAATGAGACGTGCACTAGACGGTTAAGGGACAACATGTATAAGGTTGTCAAGAGGAAGAAGGAGCCGGAGCATATGAGAGGTATTTAATTGTTTTTGTTATTTGTATATATATAGTTATATTTTTACACATTTTATCATATTTTATTATAATACTTATTTAACTTGTAGGTGGTGCATATGAAGATATGCTTAAGTATCGTGAAACTGAGGAGTTTCAGGCTAGGTCGGCCCAAGCATCCAAAAATAAAAAAGGAGGAAAGAAAGATGGAGCGGCTGAGCCGTCGCATCACGCAGGATCTCGATCTTTCCTTAGCCTAGTTTTGGGTGTAAGTTATAATTTCCACTTTTTCCTCCATTTGAAAATTATAACTTAAATTCTTTTTATTATTAAAATTTTCTTATACAAGTCTTTAATTTTTTCTTTTAGAAGGGTAAGAAGAAAAAAGCTAACACGCCCACAGCTCCGGAGCTCTTCCTTGACACCCATTCCCGGCTCGAAGACAATAGAAGATATTGGATCAAACCAAAAGATAAGGAATTATATGTAAGTTTCAAGCATTTTTGTATTTTTACAATAAGTTCAATTTTTTGAATGTTTAACCAATATTGTAGCTATTTTTAATAACAATGTTTATATTTTGTAGGAAGCATTTTCCGCCGAGAAACTTAGGCATCCCGAGAAACCCGATAACGAGATTTGGTTCGACTTAGTAAAGGGTTTCAAGAAGGGGAACGTCTACGGGATTGGGTCGGCAAAGAACGTATTTTACGAAACTCCAAGGGGAAGAATGTCGTCCACCTCAAACCAAACATACGAGCCGACAGTCGTGGGAAGACTCCAAGCCGCACTTGACGAGGAAAAAAGAAAAAGCGCGGAAAGGGATGAAGAAATAAGGATAATGAAAGAGAAATTCAAGGCTTGGGAAAGCAGGTTTGAGAATTGCAACCAAGGTCCCCCTCCCTATCGGCGGGATTATGATGAAGGCAATGGAAGTGGTGGATTCCAGGCCGAATCCAATATAAACCTTGGCTTCTGATATAGTTTAGAAACTTGTTACATGAAACAATTTATGGTTGAAACAATTCCGTTTAAGAAAATTTGTAAACTTGAAACAATTTTTTTTATCTATATGAGGATGTTGGTTTCACATCGTGTTGTTGTAAATGTGTGAAATCTTTGTGTTTTCTTGTATACTTGCAGGTAGGGTATGATGGTATGGTATGGTAGGATGAAAATGGAAATTTTCATGCAATATCACAGGTATTTTGGCGACTGAAATGTTCATTTGGCGACTATTTTCAGTCGCCAAAACCCCTGTATTTTTGCAAAGTGAAAATCCATTTGCGACTGCTTGGCGACTGAAATCAGTCGCTAAATTGGCGACTGAATACTATGGTAGTCGCCAAAATGGCGACTGATGGCGACTGATTTCAGTCGCCAAATTGGCGACTACATAATATTTCAGTCGCCAATTTGAGCGACTGATTTCAGTCGCCATTTTTCACAATTGGCGACTATTTTTTCAGTCGCCAAATTTGGCGACTGAAAGTAGTCGCCCGAATGTTTTTTGGCGACTAATGACAGCGACTAGGTCTTGGCGACTGAAATCAGTCGCCAAATTCATTTTAGCGACTGAAATAAGTCGCCAATATCAGTCGCCTGAATGTTGTTTTCTTGTAGTGGTCGTAGGACGCAGCCTGCGTCATTTCTCAGCACGGGATTTCTTCATTTTCTCGTCTTGTCTTTTGGAAGCCCACCTTTCAAGGCCCCTAGGTTTGCGGACCAAGGGTATAAAAGAAGAAAACTGAAGAGAGAGAGGAGCCAAGCATACAACATTGAAACATCATATTTTCCTTAGAATTTTCTCTACTTTGTTCTTCAACTTTGGCTCTTGTAATTTGGTTTTATTTAGAAATTGGTTGTTATATGAAGACTATGGGTAGCTAATCTTTCTTTTCTTAGTGTAATTTGAACAAGTTCTTCCCTTTTAGCATTGTAAGACCTTTTTAATCCTTCCTTATCTATTTAATTCTATTTTCCTATGTTTGAATTTCATTGTTGAATGAATTGTTGTTAAGACTAACCATCTTAGTAATTGTTTGTTTGATTAAATTGCTTTGTCTTGATGAATTTGGTTGATTTGTCTTGATATTTGTTGAAGCAACTTTGAAAGATTGTAACTTTGGTTTAAAAGTTGGAATCTTTTGAGTGGAATTTGGGTTATTGTGTATTTAGGACATGGTTTAATGTTTTATTACATGATTCTAGCATGTTTCTATGGTTTTGTGCTTAAAGCTTGCATCTTTATTTATGCTTATGTTTTAATAAGTATGGGTTTAGTTGTATTGAGTCATTTATGGATGGTTTAATTCATTTGTGGCTAGTTTTAGAAGTTTGTAATAGATAATTAGAGAAAGGAAGGAAAGAAGGGTCTTTACTATGTTAATTGTGGGGGAACTTGGGATAATTGCACTAAGTTATTTCTCCATATTTGAATCTTTGAGTATTTAGTTGTTGTTAGTAATTTTAGACTTGATAATCATTTCTCATGAAAAACTTTCTCCTTATTTGTTATCTACATGTTTTCCATTGTGAATATAATAGTTTGTAATTAATCTAAGTCTTTGTTTTGATTAGTATCTTAATTAGTAATTAGTGTCTCAATTTGTGATTAGAGTCATTAATTTTGTCAATTGATGTTTTGCAAGAGTCTAGATTAGATTATTTTAGCTAATACCGCTTTCCCTTGGGTTCGATCATTTTCTTACCCTTACTACCCTTTTATTTAGGTTGGTTTGAGTCTAGATTTGGTTTTATAAATTGTTATTTGATTTAGCTAATTTGCGGATTTAACGACACCGTATTTTAGCCTATCAAATTTGGCGCCGTTGCCGGGGAAGGCAATATAGCTAAATATCAAGTTGAAACTCTTGTTAGTGTCATACTTTGTTTAGATTGTTTTTAAAATATTTCTTTTTGTATTGTTTGTAGGTTACTTGGTGTTGAAGTTACTAATTGTGTTGTGGAGTTGTTTTTAAAAGTTTATGCCTAGGTCACAAGAAGGACTTGGTGACCAAAACATTGACCCGTCCTCAAGTAGCATTTCCAATTGGTTATTTTCGAATCCCCTCTATAGGAGACCCTTTGGGAGGGAGCCTAGTGAAGAGGAGTTTGGGAACAATATTTTTCAAGAACCACAAGAGCAAGTGTTTGAGTCACCTCCTAGGAGACCACCACCCTTGAACATCATCTACCCACCCGAAATGGAAGATAATAGAACTATTGGTGAAATCCGGGCAAGAAACTATGAAGAGCAACCGTTGTGTATCGCATACCCTCCCATGGGGGATGTAAATTTCGAGCTCAAGGGGTTCTTTGTCCATAATTTGCCTAGATTTCATGGAATGGTGGGGAATGATCCCAATAGGCACTTGGCCGAATTCCACATGATATGCCAAGGGGCCATCCCCCAAGGAGTGACCGAAGACCAATTTAAGCTTAGGGCATTTCCGTTCTCTCTACAAGATGCCGCTAAGGAATGGTTATTTTGTCTTCCGGCCCATTCCGTCACTACTTGGGTGGGTTTGAAGAAGAAATTTCTTGAGAAATATTACCCGGATTCAAGGCATAACCATTCAAAGAAGCTCATCACTACCATTGAGCAAGACATGGGGGAAACTCTCTATGACTATTGGGAGCGTTTCAAAAGCCTCGTGGCAAGGTGCCCGTATCATGGGATGTCGGGTGATGATTTAATGACGGCCTTCAATGAAGGATTATGCCAAAACGACCAACGAATGATTATAGCCGCCACCGGAGGTGGCATTGATACACTTAATGTGGCTGAGGCCAACAACATTATTGAGAAGTTGGCTATGAACACAAGAAGCTACGGGAGGAATAATGAAAGGGGAGGAAGCTCTAGAAATGTATCTTCCATGGAAGATTCTCATGCCTCTCAAAATCACAAACTCATGCAAGAGATGGGTGAACTTAAAAGCTTGGTATCCAACTTGGTTGTTAACAAAGGTAATTCATTTTCTCAACACCCCGAACCACTTGAATGTTCATATTGTGGAGGTGACCATGCTACCAATACATGTTACATCATGATTGAGCAAGGAGCCACCATGGAGAGTGTCAATGCCATGGGGTATGGGAACTACAATGCTAGAAACCCAAGTGGTGGATGGATGTATAACCAAGTGTGAAATCGTGATCTTTTGGGGTGGGGAGGAGACAAGTCAAAGAGTTTTGAAAATGGTCAATTCAATCACTTGAGAGCCCAAAATCCAACCCAAAACCGAAACTCTAATTTCAACCAAAATCCCCAAAGAAATTTCAACAACCCAAGACCCAACAACTCAAATTTTCCAAGTAATTCTCAATCCCAAAGACAACCAAACCAAAGTCCAAATCAAGGGAGTTCTTCTTCTCAAGGGAACTTGAGTGACATCTTGCAAACACTCCTTGCCAATCAAGAGAAAGATAGGGAGGAGGCAAGGAGGGATAGAGAGGAAGCAAGGAAGGATAGGGAGGCTAACAACCTTAGGGTGAACAACTTGGAAACCCAACTATCCCAAATGGCCTCAAATTTGTCAAAATCCCAAGCCTCAAGCTCCACAAGATTCTCATCTCAAACCATTCCCCCACCAAGGGAAAATGCTAGTGCCATGACATTGAGGGGAGGCAAAGAGTTGGAAGTAAACCCCCTTGGCAAAGGAAAGGAAAAGATGAAGAATATTGAGATGGAAACCATTGAGATTGAAGACCAAGGAGAATTGGTGGTTGGTCAAGAAGAGATATCGAAGAATGAGAAAGGGGCATCCACAAGCAAGGACCCCAAGGGAGACATTTCAATGAAGGGAAAAGACACTATTGAAGATGATGAAGTGGAGGAGTACATACCGGAAGTCCCATTTCCTAGTGCTTTGATAAGCACAAGGAAATATGCCAAGGAGAATGACTTATATGAGACTTTCCGGAAATGTGAGGTAAACATCCCGCTTCTTAACTTGTTGAATAGTGTCCCTAGGTATGCAAAGTTCTTGAAAGAACTTTGTACACCTAGGAGAAATCCAAAGAAGGGAACCCATAAGGTTAGGGTGAGTGAACATGTGTCGGCCATTTTCAAACAAAATTTACCCAAGAAATGTGGAGACCCGGGCATGTTCACTATTCCTTGCACTATTGGGGGAAAGAGTTTTAAACGTGCCATGCTAGACTTAGGGGCTTCTATAAATGTCATGCCTCTATCTATTTATGAGACCCTAGGTTTAGGACCTTTGTCTAAGACCGGGGTAGTCATTCAACTTGCCGATAGGTCTAGTGTTTACCCCAAGGGCATGGTAGAGGATGTACTAGTGGAAGTCGATAATCTTGTCTTTCCGGCGGATTTCTACGTCTTAGATATGGAATCTAGCTCTAGTGCCACCCCTCTCCTTCTTGGTAGGCCGTTTATGAAAACTTCAAATACCAAGATCGATGTTTCAAACGGGTGCTTGACTATGGAATTTGAAGGAAAAAGGTTAACTTACAATATATATGACTCCATGAGGCACCCGAGTGACCATCAATCTTGTTTCTTCTTGGATATCTTTGAGCCATTAGTGAATCAAATGTATAAACTTTGTGATAGAGACCCACTCGAGGTAGCTTTAACTAACCCCATGGAAGAGGAAGGTTTGCGTTTGTTGTTGGCCTTTGATGTGCAGGAATGCCTTGAAGACTTGGAGAGGGAAGAGCCAATAGAAACATATGAGGAGCTCAACGTCATAGCAATGCTGAAAACTGGGCAAGGCAGTGCTCAACGCAGCCTGCGTCACACGACGCAGCCTGCGTCACGCAGCCTGCGTCACTGGACGCAGCCTGCGTCCTGCACTGGCGAACTTGTCCGAGTTGTTTGCCTTGAGTATTCCACTCCACAAGCCCCTCCCTTCCATTATCCAACCTCCTAAGGTCGAGTTGAAGACCCTCCCAAGCCATTTAAAGTACATCTTTCTAGGGGACAAGAACACCCTACCACTTATCATTTCAAGCACACTCACCGAGGACCAAGAAGGCAAATTGGTATCACTACTTGAAAAGCATAAGGAAACATTTGGGTGGAGCATAGCGGACCTAAAAGGGATAAGCCCGGTGACTTGCATGCACAAGATACGGCTTGAAGTGGCTGCCAAACCGGTCCGACAACCCCAAAGGAGGCTCAATCCACCCATGGCGGAGGTAGTGCAAGAAGAGGTAATTAAGCTATTGCAAATGGGTATTATTTTCCCTATTTCCGACTCTCGTTGGGTTAGCCCAACGCAAGTCGTACCCAAAAAGGGAGGAGTGACGGTAGTCAAGAATGCACAAGGAGACTTGGTCTCCACCCGACCCCAAACCGGTTGGAGAGTGTGTATTGACTACCGCCGCTTGAATGCGGTAACATTGAAAGACCATTTCCCGCTACCATTTATTGATCAAATGTTAGAAAGACTAGCGGGAAAAGCTTTCTATTGTTTCCTTGACGGGTACTCGGGGTATTTTCAAATCCCAATCGCACCTGAGGACCAAGTCAAGACCACATTCACATGCCCATTCGGTACATTTGCTTATCGCCGTATGCCCTTTGGTTTATGTAATGCACCGGGAACTTTTCAACGGTGCATGTTCAGTATTTTCTCCGACTATGTAGAAAGGATCATAGAAGTATTCATGGACGATTTCACCGTCCATGGGGACTCCTATGATGCATGTCTAAAACACCTTGCTCTTGTCTTAGAGCGATGCCAAGAGTCCCATCTCATTTTAAACTCCGAAAAATGTCATTTCATGGTGACTAGTGGCATCGTTTTGGGACATGTAGTGTCGGAAAGGGGGGTTGAGGTGGATAAGGCTAAGGTTGACATCATAAAAACTTTACCTTATCCCTCTAACACCCGAGACATTAGGTCTTTTCTCGGACATGCCGGTTTCTACCGGAGATTTATTAAGGATTTTTCCAAGATTGCTAACCCTTTATGCAAGCTTTTGCACAAAGAAGCGGAATTTGTTTTTGATGACAAATGTAGGAAAGCATTCAATGACTTGAAGGAGAGATTGGTCACCGCACCAATTATTCAAGCACCACGATGGGATCTTCCATTTGAAATCATGACCGATGCAAGTGACTATGCATTGGGAGTGGTTTTGGGTCAAAAGAGTGACAAGGGACCCCATGTGATCCAATATGCTTCTACCCTCTTGAATGATGCTCAAAAGAACTATTCCACGACGGAGAAGGAATTCCTTGGTGTGATTTATGCTCTAGAAAAATTCCGATCTTATCTCTTGGGCACAAAGGTGATCATCTACACCGATCATGCCGCCATTAGATACCTTGTGGCAAAGAAGGATGCAAAGCCAAGGTTGTTGAGATGGATTCTTCTTCTAAGTGAGTTTGATGTGGAAATAAAAGACAAGAAAGGGGTGAAGAATGTGGTGGCGGATCATTTGAGCCGGCTAAACCATGAAGGAAGACCATCATGCCCTCTTGAGGAGGTTGAAGGAGGTCTCCCTCATGAGTCACTTTATGCTATACAAGTGGAGGAGCCATGGTATGCTACCATGGTCAACTATTTGGTGACAAAGCGGCTCCCAAGCCATTTCTCTTCTCATCAAAAGAGCAAAGTCAAATCCGATGCAAAGTACTATACATGGGATAATCCTTACTTCTGGAAGTTTTGCCAAGACCAACTTGTGAGAAGATGTGTGCCCGAAAGTGAGATCCCTTGCATCTTACATCATTGTCATGACTATGCTTGTGGAGGACATTTTGGGCCACAAAGAACCGCTAGAAAAGTGCTTGAATGCGGTTTCTTTTGGCCAAGCCTTTTTAAAGATGCTCACAAATTTGTAAAGACTTGTGACCGATGTCAAAGGGTTGGGAATTTGACAAAGAGAAATGAGATGCCACAACAACCTCTTCTATATTGTGAGATCTTTGATGTGTGGGGAATTGATTTTATGGGCACCTTCTCTAATTCCGGTGGTTATTTGTACATCCTCTTGGCGGTGGACTATGTATCAAAATGGGTTGAAGCAATTCCTATCCGCACCGATGATGCCAAGGTAGTAGCCATTTTCATTCAAGAGAACATATTCTCTCGGTTTGGCTTTCCAAGGGCTATCATTAGTGATAGGGGGACCCATTTTTGCAACAAGGTGATTGGAGGCCTTCTCAAGAGGTATGGGGTGAATCATAAAATTTCCACGGCCTACCACCCACAAACAAACGGGCAAGCCGAACTCTCAAACCGTGAAATTAAAGGAATACTTGAAAAGACGGTGAATCCGGATAGGAAGGATTGGAGTAAGAGGCTAGTTGATGCATTGTGGGCATATAGGACCGCTTTCAAAACCCCCATTGGCATGTCCCCATTCCGTCTCATCTATGGCAAGGCTTGCCACCTCCCCGTGGAGGTTGAGCACAAAGCCTATTGGGCTATCAAATCTTTCAACCACAACCAAGATGAGAGCGGTATGCACCGGAAGCTTCAATTACAAGAACTTGAAGAAATTCGCCAAGATGCTTATGAGAACTCTTCCATCTACAAGGAGAAAACAAGGAGATGGCATGATGGAATGATAAACCGTCGAGTTTTCAAGGAGGGTGATAAAGTTCTTGTGTTCCAAAACCGGTTTAAGCTCTTTCCGGGCAAGTTGAGGTCAAGATGATTTGGACCTTACACCGTCAAGAAAGTGTTTACTCATGGAGCTATTGAAGTGGAGGGGCCCGGGGATGGAAAGCTCCTCAAAGTGAATGGCCACCGTCTCAAGCACTACTTCCAAGGATGTGCCCGGGATGGGGAAGAGGAGGTCTTGCTTGAAGACCCCATTTATCAAAGTTGAAAAGCTTGAAATAGCTAAGTCGAGCCTTCGACTCTAAATAAACGGCAAACCATGTACATACTCTATCCTTGTGAATATTTCTTTGAAGTTTCTTTGTTAAATCTTAACATTTAAGTTGTTTTAAGTTAGTTAGACATTGCATCAAACAAAATTTTTTGAAGTTACTAACGATTTTGCGAAGTTTTGCGAGTTTTTGGCCAACTCGGGATGCGTGCCACGGATAAAAAGTTCGGGAATCGATGGAATTTGGATATTGGAGGTTATTATGGGCCATTGGAGTGAAATTGCAAGTATGGGGGTGTTTGGAGCACTTAGCAAAAATTTTGCTAAGAGCAAAAGCTAGGAAGAACCGGCAGTGCAGGACGCAGCCTGCGTCGTAGGACGCAGCCTGCGTCGAATGCAGATTTCAGTTTATTTTCTATCCTTTGCCCGTGTTCTTCATAAACACAAAACATCATCTTCCTTCTTCAGTTTCACGAAAAACAACCCTAACCCAACCCCAATCCCTCAAAAATCCATCTTTTTCCCTCAAATCTTCCAAAACTTTCATCAAAATCTATCCAATTCTTCTTCCGAATCATTATTCTACCTTCAATAACCCCAAAATCAATATCACTCACCCACAATCTCCGAAAATCCGGTTTGAAAACCTAGCTTTTGTTTTCCTCAAATTCGATTTTTAGGAACTTTTGTTGGGTTTTTAAGGCTATTTGTCGAACTCCTACCTATTCTAATCATCAAGGAGCTTGAATCTTGTGGAAAAGCAAAGGTATAACTTCATACTCGACTTTTTCATTATTCTTCAAGTTTTTGCTCGAATTAGGCTAGAATTAGTCTTAGGTTGAGTTCCCCCTTTCCCTTGATTGATTGTGTAGTTAGGATTGGACAAAGTTTTCTGAGTAAGGTAAAGAAATTCAACAAACACTAGCTTTTTGAGGTGTAGAAATTGTTGCTCACCAAGTGTTTGTTGAATTGCTTGAGTGAAAATTTTTTTCGAGTGATTGCTTCTTGTTGTTGTAGTGTGTTGTTTGTTACATTTTGCAGAAATGGCACCAAAGATCTCTAAGTTGTTTGGCAAGGGGAAAAATAAGAGGGCCGCGGTGAGTGAGCCCGACACCGAGGTAGAAGCGGTGTTCATGGGCTATGAAAGGTTGCAAGCTCAATATAAGAAAATTTGGGATCAGATAACCACTCACCCTCTTGTAGCCACCAAATTCTTTTGCCCAAACACCCTCCATGCCTTAGGCATGTTCAACTTGACAAGGGACATGCTAGCTAAAGTAGGGCTAGAGGCTTATCTCGAGCCGAACTCCTGGGATTACACCTATAGGAGTTTCGCATACGAGTTTCTAGCAACCTTGTCGGAGTTGGATGTGCCCGAAGGTGAGGAGAAAGCCTACCGATTCCGTTTGAACCAAACTTGGCATAATGCCCCAACTTCCGAAATCCGTCAAATCCTGAAAATCACCAAGCAACCCGAAGACATTAGGTGCCCCAGGGGCAAAATGCATTTGATGTGGGATAACATTGCCGATGACCGCAGCCCTTCTAAAGATGCCAAACTTTCAGCCATCACCCACCCCGTACTCCGCCTAATCACAAGGTTCCTTACTACCATTTTCAATTCCGTGGGAGAACCCACCAAAGTGCCGGAGAATATCCGGCTATGTTTGTGGACCATGCTTCCGGAGGGGGTAGGGATCCCGGATTGGGCCGATTTGTTTTTAAGGGCTTGCATCAAACATAGGCAAAAATCTGCTAGGGCAAGCATCCATTGTGGGGGGGGGGTGATTTCTTTCTTGGTAAGGCATTATGAGGGGGGCATTGGTAATGATCAAGCGGTGAACATTTGTAGGGGGTTGACGAGGTACAACCGTCTTGGGCTAGAGGAAGTTCATATGTTTAAGACTAGCAAAGAGCAACCCTTGAAAGGGTTTTGGTTGGGAAGTGACGGGCTAAGTTACATGAAGTTGCCTAGACCTCAAAACAACCCTTTACCTAGAGGACCCGCGGCATGGGATTTTATTTGTCCTAGGGAGGAAAGTTTGGGGGTAAGTAGTGCGGAGGAGGAGGAGGTAGAGGAAGTGCCTTTGAGGCAAAGAAGGAGGGGAAGGAGAGAGGGTGGTGAGGGAAGTGAGCATTTGAGAGAGGAGATCGAGATCCTTGCAATTGAGCAAGGACCTTCCCAAACCACAAATTTTGAACAACAACAACAACAACAACCACCACCATTCCATTTCCAGTCACCATTCCAAAGCCACCATGATAGCGACACCCCCATGTTTGATGCGGAGGGTCGTTCTAGCACACCCGTGGAGCCATGGCAACAACAAATGGCTAACTATTTTGCTAGCACCAATGACGTCTTGACGCACATTAGTGGGAGGTTGGATGCCTCAAACACTTGGCAACAACTACAAGGAGGTAGGCTTGAGACTTTGGATGATTGGCACAATGTTGTGGAGGAGAGGGAGAGATTGAGAGCGGAGGCCGAGAGGGCTCAAAGTGAGGAATGGAGGAGGATGCTAGACGGGCAAGAGGAGGCCCGCCTTTGGAGGGAACAACAAGATAAAAGGTGGCGGGAACAAATTGAAATGTGGGCCACCCAAAATGCTTGGAGGGAGCAAGCTACGAGCCACTTTAACGTTCAAAATGAGCGCCACCACACCTATCTTCAAGACTCCTATGAAGATGCGGTGGCACAAGAGGACGTCTATGGCTTGGCTAGCTCTCTCTTTGGGATGTCCATCCAACAACACCCGGACTACCCAACTCCATACACTCAAGAAGTCCTTGATGAAGGCATGGAGCGAAGAAGAAGGATTAGAGAAGCAAGGGAAAGGAGGAGAAACCGAGGAGGTGCCTCGGGTTCTTCTCATTTCGATAATTGATGAGGTAACATTTTTTCTTCTCTCCTACAATGAGGACATTGTGTATTCTAAGTGTGGGGGAGAAGATTGTACATAGTTAGTTTTGTTTTGATGCCTTGTATTGTGTTTGTTTTTATTTTGAAAAGAAAGAGAAAAAAAAAAGAGAAAAAAAGAAAAGAAAAAAATTGAAAATCCCGGCTAGGTGAAAACCCACAAGGGTGGGCACCTAGGCAAGATTGGGAAGGTGGCCGAGGACGGAATGAAAACCCGAAAGGGCATTCCGGGCAAAATGAAGAATCGAGTTGCGAGCCACCAATGAGAGGAAATGAAAAGCTAAGGTGAAAACCCGAAAGGGCACCTTAGGCAAAATGAGGGATTTTCAAGAAAAAAAAAATGAAAAAAATGAAAAAATGAAAAAAAAATTGAGCATAATTCTTCCTATGATGAGAATTTTTGGAGGAATAAGAAGGGAGTGATAAGGAGGAAAATTGGAAGGAGGCTAGTTTAGGACCCTTTTATTTTTATTTTTGAGGCACAAAACTTTGTTCCAAATTGGTGGATTTATGTTGGTGGTCGCTTGGTTGTGCAAATTGTGAAGTTTGGGGCCAACCAAGTAACCATGATTTGCATTAGTGGAGTAATAAGGGGGTGGTATAAGGAGTGGTTTTTGTATGGAGGTTGTTGAGAAAGACCATCTCGCTATGCCCTGGGATAAGGCAAAGATGGTCATACTACTTTATTGGGAGCTATAAGGAGGGAGGAGTTGATTTGAGTCGGAGTAGGTGGCATGTCGTGTCTTAGTCTTGAGGGATGATATAAGGAGGGGGAGTGAGAGAAGAGTGTCACAAGAATTGAGTCTTTTTTTTTATTTTGTTTTTGTCATGGGTGGATTGTTTAAGAGGGAGTATAAGAAGGGTGTAGTGAGGGAAGAGAGGTCAATGCCTCCACACACACTTTGTTGGGCTCGTGTCATTTGTGCTAATCTCGAGTTTTACTCGGGACGAGTAAAAGTCCAAGTGTGGGGGTGTTTGACAACGTCAAATATTGTCGTGTCTAGTAGTGATTTTTAGAATCTTTCGTTTTACTTTTTACGGGTCATTAGCTTTGTTTTATGTTAATTTTAGTTTTTGTAATAATGTTAATATTTAGTATTTTAAGTCAATTTTGAGAGTCAAATCCCGAAAGTCAATGAAAGTCAAACCCGAAAAACCCGAGACCCAAAAACCCGGAAATTGGAGTGAACTAGCAATGAATCACCAAGGTATGAAGACCAAGCCCAATGGGTCAATGGAAGTCAAGGCGGGGCCAAAAGACCATGGGTCAACGAAAGTCAAGAAGGAAAGCAAGGGAAAAATTGGGCAGCGCTCGACGCAGCCTACGTCATCACGACGCAGCCTGCGTCGTAGGACGCAACCTGCGTCATTTCTCAGCACGGGATTTCTTCATTTTCTCGTCTTGTCTTTTGAAAGCCCACCTTTCAAGGCCCCTAGGTTTGCGGACCAAGGGTATAAACGAAGAAAACTGAAGAGAGAGAGGAGCCAAGCATACAACATTGAAACATCATATTTTCCTTAGAATTTTCTCTACTTTGTTCTTCAACTTTGGCTCTTGTAATTTGGTTTTATTTAGAAATTGGTTGTAATATGAAGACTATGGGTAGCTAATCTTTCTTTGCTTAGTGTAATTTGAACAAGTTCTTCCCTTTTAGCATTGTAAGACCTTTTTAATCCTTCCTTATCTATTTAATCCCATTTTCCTATGTTTGAATTTCATTGTTGAATGAATTGTTGTTAAGACTAACCATCTTAGTAATTGTTTGTTTGATTAAATTGCTTTGTCTTGATGAATTTGGTTGATTTGTCTTGATATTTGTTGAAGCAACTTGAAAGATTGTAACTTTGGTTTAAAAGTTGGAAGCTTTTGAGTGGAATTTGGATTATTGTGTATTTAGGACATGGTTTAATGTTTTATTACATGATTCTAGCATGCTTCTTTGATTTTGTGCTTAAAGCTTGCATCTTCATTTATGCTTATGTTTTAATAAGTATGGGTTTAGTTGTATTGAGTCATTTATGGATGGTTTAATTCATTGGTGGCTAGTTTTTAGAAGTTTGTAATAGATAGTTAGAGATAAGGAGGAAAGGAGGGATCTTTACTTTGTTAATTGTGGGGGAACTTGGGATAATTGCACTAAGTTATTTCTCCATATTTGAATCTTTGAGTATTTAGTTGTTGTTAGTAATTTTAGACTTGATAATCATTTCTCATGAAAAACTTTCTCCTTATTTGTTATCTACATGTTTTCCATTGTGAATATTATAGTTTGTAATTAATTTAAGTCTTTGTTTTGATTAGTATCTTAATTAGTAATTAGTGTCTCAATTTGTGATTAGAGTCATTAATTTTGTCAATTGATGTTTTGCAAGAGTCTAGATTAGATTATTTTAGCTAATACCGCTTTCCCTTGGGTTCGATCATTTTCTTACCCTTACTACCCTTTTATTTAGGTTGTTTTGAGTCTAGATTTGGTTTTATAAATTGTTATTTGATTTAGCTAATTTGCGGATTGAACGACACCGTATTTTAGCCTATCAAGTATACTGGACTGCGAGATTAGTTCAGACAGTTTGATTAAGGATTAATAAGAAAGATTAAAACATACTTTCATTTTACGCTTCTTTATCAAAACCCTAATTTCTCTAAAACTCCCTCAAAGCTTCTAAGATCATCCTTAATCATTCCAAGCCGGATCTATTGCTTTGTCTTATTGATTCCAATCGGTAAGTGGTTGTCTACATGGTTATTGTTATTGTTTGTATTGAATAATTGTAAACCCTAATTGAATTGGGGAAATGGGGATATGTTGGTATTGATTATATGATTATTGTTTGATTATGAGGGCACTTCGTAGAAGAAAGGATTTTGAGTACTTGCTTATTTGATTGCGAAATTTGCCAATAAGGTAGGGTTTTCCCTACTCAGTATAGTTATGCTA
>JAIUZE010018570.1:0-46797 GCA_022085475.1 Heliosperma pusillum
ATCAGTCAAAACGGGGCTGACTAGATCTTAGTTTGACCAAACCCGTTTGGTCAAACCGGCTAGAAACAGAGTCTTTATCACATAGACATAAAATCAACATATTCATTACATGTTATTTATTAAAACTTCTAACATGTGAATTATTAAATTTTACTAAAACCCGCTTGACTTAAAGGATATGAAATTTACTATAATCTCGTATTATAATTTCTAACATGTGAGAAATAATAATTTTATGAAAAACCTTTTTAATTAAATCTTTTACTTATTAATATTTCCCACTTGCTAAATATTACCAAACACGATAAAATGGCAATAACTCAAAAACCGTCACAAGACCAAGGGAGGGACCCACGGGCTGATTTTGGGCCGGACCTAACATGGGCCTGGACTGGGCCCACGGGCTGTTTGGGCTGTTTTGGGTTTTTTATCGACTTTACTAAAACCGTTTCCTAATATTTCCCGCATGCTTTAACATATTTAAAACCCGTCAAAACAACAACATAACAATCAAACATCGACACAACTCAAAGACCAAAACCCGGACCCACCATGGACCAACCCAGACCGGTCTGGACCGGGCCTGAATCGGCTGGTTTGGGTCCGGTTTCCAGCCACCCATTTCGGCCACCACCAAAACAACAACCCCAATTTATTCTAACATGTTTTTAATTAACAACATCCATTTTTAACAACCAATTTAACAATCATCCATACAAAAATCATGGTTATAAATAAATCATACAAAAAATCATTATTATGAACAAATCATCAAATTCATCAAGAACACTAACATATTAAAAATACCATACAACACTAAAAATCATACTACTTATCATGTTACTACTAAAAAATCCTTAAATCATAATAACATGAACAAAAACAAAAGATGAACCAAAAACAAAAGAAACAAAAGCTATATAACATTAATTCGTCGAGTAACCCGGAATCGTTACCTTAGCTAGCAAGATCAATTAGCACCAAAATAAGAAGTATAAAATAAGAAACCCGTCTACTAATCTTCACCCAAAATATACGAGTCTCCAAACTCGTCTTCAAAATCTTCCCCTATAAGAAATGACAAGAAAAACATTATTAGAACTTAAACTTGATTTTCCATAATTAAATGATGAAAACGATTTTGACGGAATTGAAAATAAACCGTACTGAAGATGGAGAGCGAAGAGGAGATTCTAGAAATATAAGTTAGGACGGATTTAATTAAGAAATGACGGTTTTATGATGATTTTGCTCAAGAACGACGAAGAACGGATGAAGAACGCTCAAGAACGAATGAAGAACGTTGAAGAACGATTAATTTGATCTTAATTTGATTTGTTGTAAAATGAAAAGGTTGTTGGTGAGTAATGATGGGTGGTTGGGCCGGTACATATAGAAGGATTAATGAGTCGGGTTTTGAAATTGTTGTTACGGAATGGACTCGGGTTTAATAATTATATTACGGTAATTAATTAGATATTAAGTTAATTAAATTAAATATCAAGATATTATGTTATATTAATCAAAATAAATGAAAATATCAAGGCTTAAGAGAGGGTGAGAGTGCCGTGTGGTTTTGTGATTGTCGGGTCAGTTTTGTAAACGATTTGCGAAATTTCCGTTGACGGATCGATAAAGTAACAAATATCTAAGATATTTGTATTAGTTTAATCAAAACAATTAAAATATCTCAAGTGAGTGGAAAACGATGACATGGGCGTGTGACTCATGCCAAAGTCGAGTTTCGATTTTGTTACGGGATTTACGATGAGTCGGGAATAGTTAAATGACGTTCGGTTAAAACCGTAAACGTTATTCTTTAAATTCCGAAAAAATTCAAAATAATTATATTAAATTATGATAAATCTTAATAAATCTAAATAAAAATAAATCAAAAATATTATTTTTTTAAATAAAATTTCGGTCTTCCAACTTATGAGGCGAGTCGGGAAAAAGTCAACGGAAGTCAAAGTTGACTGAAAAGTCGAGAAAAGTCAAAGATGACTGAAAAGTCAAGAAAAGTTTAGGACGACTTAAAAGTCAAGAAAAGTCAATGACGACTTTTAAAAAGTCAAGAAAAGTCAAAGACGACTTAAAAGTCAAGAAAAGTCAAAGATGACTAAAAACGGTCTTTTCATGAAATCTCTCAGAAATTCCAAATACGAACGCGGAATTTCAAAATACGACTCGAAACAATAAATTCTATTTTAAAAAAACTTAAGTCTGCTGAAAAGTGTTAGTAAATATTTTTACTAGAAAAATTGGGTACTTTTCGGGGTTGTTACAGATCTACCTTGACTCCATTGACTTTAGAGTCGAACGGAGACGTAACTAACACCTCTTGGGCCTCATTTCCTCCCCTATTTGAGCTTGATCATGTCCCCAAGGGTTAAGGGTCGGAGCATGAGGTTTGAGACGACTTTCGTCGACGAATAGCAAAACAGTCGCAACTTGTGCATATGAGCTCGGAATGACTTGAAACTTGTTCCCTTTGACTCGGAACCTCTAGATCTTTATAGCATGCCATCTTAACCTCACGTAATCGTCCTTCTTAGCTTCCCCTTGCTCATATTTCCTTCAAATGACGGGATTTGAAGTAGAAACGACTCAATTCCTACAAATGACATTAAAGCACGAGAAATACTGCAAAGGAGAGATTAGCTCATAAAACCACTTCTTAAAGTGGATAAAACCTATCAAATCGAGCTAAAATGAGGGGATAAAATCATACAAATTAACACTTATCAAATTCCCCCAAGCTAAACCCTTGCTTGTCCTCAAGCAAGCATACAATAACAAAAATGACAAGGACAAGGGCGACGAGCAACAATCAATCCAACCAAATGCAAATCCCATCAAGTAGCTTATAGAGCACAATGAAACACATCCTGAAACAACGTGGGCATAGGGAAAATGCAAAACATGCTTGAGATTTACATAACGGCGCAGCATAAGGAACATCAAATAGACTTTTCGGCTCTTGCATGATCTTTTGACAATGGACTCTCACGGTGCACTCAACACTCAAATTTTTATATAAATGAAGGAAATATTATTTTATATTTGAGTGGCACTCTCCTATATACGACTCATGAGAATGCGACCGCAATCTAATATGGTAAACATTCCAAAACTACAAGTCAAAACAATCATGAAAAGCATAGAAAGAAGCCAAAAGCAAGAAGAAGGCTATGGGAGATGGGTAACAAAGGGGACAAATGAATTATGGTAATGTGGAGCTAAGGTCAAGCTAGCAACATACCAATTATGCAAGGATGCTCAATCAAAACTCGGAACCATTCCCAAGAAAATAAAACTAAGCCAAAAATAGCAAATTGGCTTATACTCATGGCACACACAAGAGTGAATTTCTCAACTTTTTGAATTTGGGATCATGGAAATAACACTCACAACTTCTTCTTTTCATAAACCATTTTTTTCTTTTCAATACATGCTTCGTTCTTTCTTTTCATTCTTTCATATTCAACATCATTTTTTTTCACTTTTTTTTTTTTCTTTTTCTTTTTCTTCGGCATGGCAATCAGTAATTCCGTCCAATCAAGATCACTTTGACATAACTTGAATAATATCCCAAATGAGCACCCAAACACAAACGGTATAGCTACTAACTTAACAAGGTAGGCAAAATGTTTACATGTAGCTAATGAAATGTGAAACAATGTGAAAAGGGGCTAAATTTAGGCAATGGATTCAAAGTGAATGGCTTCAAATGCTTTTTAAATCATGAATGTAATGCTCACTAGAAATGGAATGAAAACCATACTTGTGCGTTTTTGAGGTGACGCAAATCATAAGGAGAAACTACACACACCTAATTGGGATCGGGTATAGATGTACCGATCACTGGAGGCTCTACCTTACCGTATATGTAGTTTGCCAAAGTCAAGATCAAGCCTAATAAGTCTAAAATCAATCCCTCACCCACTGTGTACAAGACATCCCATGTATGCAAAATCCCGTCAAAAGCGTGAAACATTGGCTAAAAAGCTACAATAAGGGAAATGCATTGAGGAATGACATTATGCACAACACAATTGGGTGGACAAAACACACAACTTTTATTAAATTTTTTAATTTTGTTGATTTTTTTGGATTTTTCAAATTCAATAAACAACTAGACTAAATAAACAATGACACAAACTAAATCCCTCCCCCAAGCTAGAATAACACATTGTCCTCAATGTGTGAAACGGGTTTAAGCGCAGAAAACACAAAGAAGGACAACATAACCAACAAAGGAATGAGGGACGGCTCAACAAAATGATAAAGAAAGAAAAGAAAACATACAACCGTGCAGCAGCTCCCCCAAGCTAGCTTGAAAACGGGGGCAAAGTACAACCCAAGCACCAAAGTACCTGTGATGAACAAGTACTAGATAAAATTATTGTCTTATTGTCAAAGCTATTAGAACCAAAACCAAATGAATTATTTAAAAATTAACATTATTAAATTGTCCAACAAAAATAATTTATTTCATAACAAAAATATAATAAAACACGGGTTGCCTCCCGCAAAGCTTTATTTAAATGTCTTGCTAGACTCTTTATTAATGAAAATCATTCTTTGTGCCTTAAAAAACATGTCAATGCCCTTAGAAGTCGATCATATACCTGCGCATGAGCTATACAAAAACATATGTAAGCAATTGACAAGATATAGGCATGAAATATTGAAGGTAAGAATTGATATATCTTATAATTGTGCGCATGACAAACTTCATAGATGACCACTGAACTGCTCCACTCGTCAGTGAGAGATGGAGTGAAATGTTTAAGATCATGGAACAAACAATTAGTTCCCAAAATATCATTAGTGGACTTTAATTGGGGGTAGGGTGAATCAAAGGAGTGGGAATAAATGGGTGGTTGATCCCACTTAATTTCAAGGCTAGGTTCACAAAACCCAGTATCATTTTCAAATAAATCTGGAATATCCTTAGCGAAGGGATTTTCAAAGAAATCTGATGACTCGATCGAGGACTCTCCATTGGAGTCACAAATGGGCTTAAAAACATCCTTGTCTAAAGTCTCGACTACCATATGGTCAATATCAATAAAGGGGGTCTCAAAATTGTCAAATGGAACGACACTAGAGTGACTTTCAATAGAAAAGGTTGGACCATCATCATCGTCATCTATTAATTCATATGATTGGGGAGAATTCGACTCACATGGGGGGGCATGAAAAAGCATAAGGAAAATTGATTGGCTTACATCGTTTAAACGTGGGTTCTTCCTTTTGCCCTTTGAGCATTTGAATTTCAGCCATGATTTCATTGAGTTGCTCTTGGATTCTCAACCGCCGGTGCGTTTCTTCCCTCGATTGGGATGCCATAAAGTTCAATAAAATCCAAAGTTCCTCTCCTCTCTTCTGATAAAGACTTCCACCACTCAATTGCATAGCCAGGCTACGACACTCACTGAGCATTCCATGAAGTACGACATTTCTCATATATGTCTCATCAAGGGTATACCCAAGAGAGATATTATGGTTATAATAGCTGCACTGAAACTATTCAGAAAGACAACTAAACAATGACAATTTGATTGAGATTCAGACACTTTGCAAATACTCTGTTTCTGTTTGAATTGATTGTTAAAGAACAAGGATAGGACCTTAACCAAAGCACAAAGCCAATGATTGAGGGTTGAACTTTTATCCCAGCACAAAGCTAAGGACCCAAGCTCTCTTCCAAGCACAAAGCAAAGGAAGTTGTCTCAAGCACACAGCCAAGAGATGCAACAGAAACAAGGTTTCAGTTTTATGTTTTACTTCAAATCTGCCTTGTATTTCATTAGGTGAAGGCCTTATATAGGCAGCAAGGATACACTCAGACGTTTAGGACACATCTAGGGCCACAAGGGCTTACAACATGAAACAAAATAACAGCTACAAACTTGCAGAATTATGACATAAAGTAGATAAAGTAGAAAGTAGTTTCTAAAGAGACAATCTTCCTTAATTGTTTGATCAGGTGTGTCTTGGGTGAAGAGTGGACTTTCAAGCTTGGGTTTGTGAACCAAACTGAAGTAGGAAGGCTCCAAAAGATGTGCTGAAGATACCTCACGCATTGCTTGTTCAAAAGGGGAAGGTTGACAGTGACATATTAACTACTGCACAAAAGGCTGAAATCTGGACAGTTTGAAGTTGTCCCTAAGCTAACTCTTTGTGTGTTTGTTTCTTGGAAGGGAAGTCCTGGGGAAAGTTGTAGCGGACCTTCCCAAGACATAGGTTTAGGGATTGGTTAGGCTTGTTTGATTGGCTAAAAGAGGAAGTTTTGACAAAACAGCTAAACTGCTACATGTAAGGCTGTAACTGGACTGGTTCTCTTGGGTTGTGTTTTGAGGGGTGTTCTTGACGTTTTCTGAGGAAGGTTTCCTGGACAAAAAGGTAGTAGACCCTCCCTAGTACCATGACCCATAGTTGGTTTGGAGTCCCTAAGCTTGGAAGTTGCCCTGAGACCCTTTCCAAGGCACTGCTGCTGGCTGAGTTTCCAAAGGTTTTGTTGGCTTGTTTTGTGAGTCTGTTTTGTGGCTTGTTTGGTCTTGGCTCGTGTCATGGCTACCACTGGCTCGTGTCTTGGATTGCTTGCTTGGGCCTGGGCTATACAAAGGATTAAGATAGCTTTTGACATAGGGTAGGTTTGGCATTGAATCCTGGTTAGGCTGATCATAGGTTGATTGGCCTTGTCTTTGAGCATGGCATTGAACTCCTGTTGCAACCCCTCCTTCTTGAAAAAGATTTGCCCTCAAATCCTCTTCATCCTCAGAGTCTTCTTGATAATGACTTAGGTCTCCCACATTGAATGTCCCATGTACCCCATAATCCCCTGGTAAATCTATCTTGTAAGCATTAGGTCCTACCCTTTCAAGCACTTCAAAAGGACCATCAGCTCTTGGCATGAGTTTGTTTTTCCTCTTCTCTGGGAATCTTTCTTTCCTTAAGTGCAGCCACACCATGTCTCCTGCCTTGAACTCTCTAGCTTTCTTTGGACCTTTGGCTCTTGACTTATACATTTCATTTGTTCTCTCAATCTGTTTCTTGACTTGACTGTGAATCTGCATCATCTGTTGTACTCTTTCTTTGGCATCATAGTTGACTTCTTTCCTTATCACTGGTGCTAGGTCTGTAGGCATTAGAGGATTAGCACCATAAACAACTTCAAAGGGGGTCTTACCTGTGCTGTGTGAGGGAGCTCTATTGAATGCAAACTCAGCTTGTGACAGTTTGATATCCCAATCCTTTAATGACTTAGCAATGATACATCTCAAGATTCTTCCTAGAGTTTTGTTAGTAACCTCTGTCTGCCCATCTGTTTGGGGATGGTATGCTGTGCTGAAGAGTAACCTTGAACCTAGGAGCCTCCAGAGTGACCTCCAAAAGTGGCTCATAAACTTAGTATCCCTATCAGACACAATGCTTCTTGGTACCCCATGCAACTTTACTATTTCCTTGAAGTAGAGTTCTGCTACCCCCATGGCATCTTCTGTCTTCTTACAAGCAACAAAGTGGGCCATTTTGCTGAACCTATCCACTACCACCATTACTGAGTCTTTGCCCCTTTGTGTCCTAGGCAATGCCACTATGAAATCCATACTGATGTCCTCCCAAGGTTTGTTTGGTACAGGTAGTGGGGTGTAGGGACCTGCATGGAACTGTGACTTGGCTAGTTGACAGGGTTTGCACCTTTTAATAGTGTCCTGCACATCACCTAGCATCTTGGGCCAATAGAACTGCTCATGCAATATCTCATAGGTCTTTTGTACCCCAAAGTGCCCTGCAAGTCCATTGCAATGGACCTCCTTGACTAGTAATCCTCTGTAAGGACCTCTAGGTATGCATAGTTTGTTTCCTTGGAAGAGGAATCCATTCTGTGTCAAGTACTTGCTCCCCTTCTTGAGTTTTCCTTCTGCATACACTTCCCATTCCTCCTTGAAGTCTGGATCTTCCATGTAGAGTTCCTTCATGAATTCAAAGCCTAGGACCCTTTGCTCCATGAATGACAACATCACAGATCTCCTAGAAAGAGCATCAGCTACTACATTGTTCTTGCCTTCTATGTACTTGCTTGAAAAGGAGAAAGATTGCAGGAATTCTACCCACTTGGCATGCCTGGGGTTGAGTTTGTGTTGACCATTGATGAACTTTAAAGCCTCATGGTCTGAATGTAGCACAAAAGGCTTAGGTTTTAGGTAATGCCCCCAATGATTCAGAGCTCTCACTATGGCATAAAACTCTTTGTCATAGGTAGAGTAATTCAACCTTGCTCCACTTAGCTTCTCACTGAAATAGGCTATGGGCCTCTTCTCTTGAACCAGTACTGCCCCAACTCCTAACCCACTTGCATCACATTCTACTTCAAATAGTTTGTTAAAGTCAGGTAAGCCTAGTATAGGGGATCTACACAACAGATCCTTAATGGTTTTGAAGGACTTCTCTGCCTTTTCTCCCCAAGTAAACTCTCCTTTCTTCATGCATTCTGTGATAGGAGCCATGATAGAACTGAACCCCTGAATGAACCTTCTATAGAAGGATGCCAACCCATGGAAACTCCTGACCTCTGTTACTGTCTTAGGTGTGGGCCAATCCCTGATTGCCTTAACCTTCTCAGGATCAACAGCTACCCCATCCTTTGATATGATGAACCCAAGGAAGTGAACCTCAGGCTGCATGAAAGTGCACTTCTCTAGCTTACCATATAGCTTATTCTTCCTGAGAACCTCACAAAGCAAGTTCAGATGTTGTAGGTGTTCCTTCTTGCTTGAACTGTAGACTAGAATGTCATCAAAGTATACCACAATGAAATTTCCCAAGTAAGGCCTTAAGACTTCTGTCATGAGCCTCATGAAGGTGCTAGGGGCATTGGAGAGCCCAAATGGCATCACTAACCATTCATACAGCCCATGCTTGGTCTTGAAAGCAGTCTTCCACTCATCTCCAGCTCTTATCCTTACTTGATGATACCCTTGCCTTAGATCAATCTTAGTGAACACTTGAGCCCCACTGAGTTCATCCAGAATGTCATTGAGTCTAGGTATAGGGAACCTATACTTAATGGTGATATTGTTAATTGCTCTGCTATCTATACACATCCTCCAAGTTCCATCCTTCTTAGGCACTAGCAGTGCTGGTACAGCACAAGGACTAAGAGACTCCCTGACATACCCTTTGCTAAGCAATTCTCCCACCTGAGATTGCAGCTCTTGTGTTGCCCTGGGGTCACTTCTATAGGCTGGCTTGTTTGGAAGGACAGCCCCAGGTACTAGATCAATGTGGTGCTCAATTCCCCTTAGTGGGGGTAATCCACTAGGTAGTTCAGCAGGGAAAACATCCTCATAGGTTTTCAGCAAGGCTTGTACTTCCTTAGGCACTTGGTTAGACCCTTCCCCTACCTCCTTGGTGAAGAGGACATAGACTGGCCTAAGATCATTTAACTCTTGCTCCATCTCTGCTTCACTAAACAGCAGAACTTCCTTAGCAGCTTCAGTTAAGAGTGGAGGGTTCCCTTTCAGGATAGGGGGTAAAGGAGCTAAGATGATTTTCTTCTTCCCAAACCTAAAAGAGTAAGTATTGTCCCTTCCCTGATAAACAGCATCCCTATCAAACTCCCAGGGCCTCCCTAATAGAAGGTGACAAGCATCCATAGGCAATACATCACACAAGGCCTCATCAGCATATCCTTTCCCAATAGAAAATGGAACAACACATTGTTGATCTACTCTAACTTCAGCCCCCTTGTTCAGCCACCTAAGCTTGTAAGGTTGAGGGTGGTCTTTGGTGGGCAATGTTAGTTTATCCACCATTGTCTTAGAGGCTACATTGGTGCAACTCCCTCCATCTACAATCAGATTACACACCCTCCCTTTTATGGTGCACCTAGTTCTAAAGATCTGGTGTCTTTGATCTTCTTCTAAGGGTTGGGGTTGTGTGTGCATCACCCTCCAAGTCACCAGACTTAACCCAGCATCAGGTTCTATCAACTCCTCACTAGCCTCTATCTCAGGCTCTTCCATCTCCTCATCACAGACCAACACCTCATCATCCCCCCAATGGATTACCTCTAGAGTGCTCAGAGCTCTTTTAGATGGACATTCTCTAGCAAAATGTCCATATCCTTGACATTGAAAACACTTTTTGAGGGGGGTAGTCTTCCTTTGGCCTGCCTCAACAACCTTGCTTTTATCAGGGTTAAAAGGAGTCTTAGTAGGAGCCACAGGTTCTCCCATCTTAATTCCTACAAAAGGTTTGTAGTTAGGTGTTCTAGCAGGAGTTTTAGAGACACTGGCTTTCCCTTTCCCCAACTTTTCTACTCTTAAGGACAAGTTGACAGCTTCCTCAAAGGAGTATATGTTTTGCAGCCTAACTTTACTAGCTATCCTCTCATCCAAGCCTTCTAAAAACCTTGCTATCTTTTGCTCAGATTTCTCAACAACCTCACATTGCAATGTAAGTTGTTCAAAGTCTCTTAAATAAGATTCTACAGGTTTTTGTTCTTGTTTAAGGTGAGTGAGCTTAATGAACATGTCCTGAGTGTAGTCCCTAGAGACAAACTTAGCTCTCATCTTCTTTTTCAGTTTGAGCCATGACTTAACAGGTTCTTTCCCTTCCCTAACCCTCAAGGTTTTCATGTTTTCATACCACAGTGAGGCATAGCCTTTTAGTTTCATGATAGCAACCTTAAAAGCCTTTCTATCAGTGTATCCTTTAAACTCAAAGACTCTTTCTACAGACCTTAGCCAATCTAAGAAATCATCAGGGTTCAAGCTACCTAGAAAGTCAGGAATCTCTACCTTGATATCTTTGTCTTGGTGTCTGAGAAGATTGTGATCTGAGCCATCTGAATCTGACATTTCAAACTGATCTACAGGTTGTCTCCTCCTTACTCCACCTTGTGGGAAAGGTGCTCCTCTTCCTCGACCTCTGCCTCCCCTTGTATCATTGTTCTGTTGGCCCTCAAGGAGTTCATTGACAGATCTAGAGACCTCCATTACAGTTCTGGCAAGATCTTGAACTGTGTTTTCAAGACCTGTGATTCTCTCTTCACTCATGGTTGTATTTTGTGTTTTTAATGTAGTTAGGTAGATGAACTCACAAACCAAAGCTCTGATAACCAATTTGCACTGAAACTATTCAGAAAGACAACTAAACAATGACAATTTGATTGAGATTCAGACACTTTGCAAATACTCTGTTTCTGTTTGAATTGATTGTTAAAGAACAAGGATAGGACCTTAACCAAAGCACAAAGCCAATGATTGAGG
This sequence comes from Heliosperma pusillum, assembly GCA_022085475.1. Taxonomy (NCBI): domain Eukaryota; kingdom Viridiplantae; phylum Streptophyta; class Magnoliopsida; order Caryophyllales; family Caryophyllaceae; genus Heliosperma; species Heliosperma pusillum. The sequence goes on from JAIUZE010018570.1 coordinate 11,283, forward strand.
GTTGAACTTTGATCCCAGCACACAGCTAAGGACCCAAGCTCTCTTCCAAGCACAAAGCAAAGGAAGTTGTCTCAAGCACACAGCCAAGAGATGCAACAGAAACAAGGTTTCAGTTTTATGTTTTACTTCAAATCTGCCTTGTATTTCATTAGGTGAAGGCCTTATATAGGCAGCAAGGATACACTCAGACGTTTAGGACACATCTAGGGCCACAAGGGCTTACAACATGAAACAAAATAACAGCTACAAACTTGCAGAATTCTGACATAAAGTAGATAAAGTAGAAAGTAGTTTCTAAAGAGACAATCTTCCTTAATTGTTTGATCAGGTGTGTCTTGGGTGAAGAGTGGACTTTCAAGCTTGGGTTTGTGAACCAAACTGAAGTAGGAAGGCTCCCAAAGATGTGCTGAAGGTACCTCACGCATTGTTTGTTCAAAAGGGGAAGGTTGACAGTGACATATTAACTACTACACCAAAGGCTGAAATCTGGACAGTTTGAAGTTGTCCCTAAGCTAACTCTTTGTGTGTTTGTTTCTTGGAAGGGAAGTCCTGGGGAAAGTTGTAGAGGACCTTCCCAAGACATAGGTTTAGGGATTGGTTAGGCTTGTTTGATTGGCTAAAAGAGGAAGGTTTGACAAAACAGCTAAACTGCTACATGTAAGGCTGTAACTGGACTGGTTCTCTTGGGTTGTGTTTTGAGGGGTGTTCTTGACGTTTTCTGAGGAAGGTTTCCTGGACAAAAAGGTAGTAGACCCTCCCTAGTACCATGCCCCATAGTTGGTTTGGAGTCCCTAAGCTTGGAAGTTGCCCTGAGACCCTCCCCAAGGCACTGCTGCTGGCTGAGTTTCCAAAGGTTTTGTTGGCTTGTTTTGTGAGTCTGTTTTGTGGCTTGTTTGGTCTTGGCTCGTGTCATGGCTACCACTGGCTCGTGTCTTTGTGTGGTGGCTTGGGCCTGGGCTATACAAAGCATTAAGATAGCTTTTGACATAGGGTAGGTTTGACATTGAATCCTGGTTAGGCTGATCATAGGTTGATTGGCCTTGTCTTTGAGCATGGCATTGAACTCCTGTTGCAATAGCTATAAAATTGGTCGAGGTATTCATGGAAAGGCTCATTCTCACATTGTGGAGGTTGAAAATAGATAGTCATTGAGAGAAAATAAAGCAATCCCTTTGAAAGAAAATATTCCTATTACCTGAAAAGAGTCACTATACTACAAGGAAAAGGTGAGAAAAATCTCAAGGAACAAGTGTTCCTCGAGACAAAAGAAAAGAAAAAAGAAAAAGACAAGGTAAAACTCTACTAATCACAAATAAACAAAACCGTGCTCCCCGGCAACGGCGCCAAAATTTGACAGGGTTGTCGCGTACCCTAATCAAAGATAAATAACCCTTGGCTAGGCTAACAACAAATAAATGCAGTTAGGGAAGTAAGGGGTCGATCTCGGGGAGACGGGAGATACTTGTGAAAAGATATGATTAGAATTTTAACTTGTACGATTGTCACAATGGTTATTACTAAACTAAAAACTAAAACAATAATTAAAGATGATAATAACTCAATATAGAAAATGATCTAGGGATTGTGGTTCACATGCTAATCAATTTAAAAGCAAAGTTGATTACGGGTTTAGAAAAATCATAGTTGTCCAAGTCTTTAAATGGTATATTCCTTTCGATTCATACCGACTTTTTAACGGGTCCTAACGTCTTTTCAGCCTTGCTAGGTCATTAAACTATTCTTGCAGTCCTTTAATTTTCATCTCGACTCTCGCCCTTGAGACGGAAATTGACAAGTACAAACAATTGTTTATGGCCATTAAACAAAGTCTATCACGAGATTCAAGCAAGAAATAGAGACAACAAAGAACGATTCTACCGGAATCAATTTATACTTATAAATTAATTAGAAATGTTAACCCTTCCCCTAGAACAAAGAGTACTTATGCATGATTAACAATGAAAGGGAAACTAAGATTATAAAACTAAGAATGGTAAACATGATAAATGAAATACTAAAAGAAAATGAAACTATAATGTAAAAACAAGAATAAGGATTACCGGAAAGGATGAGCAAAGATTGAAAGGGAATAAGAACTTAAATAGGAAATGCAAACCCGGAAACTTGAGTTCCAATTACAAGTAGAACCATACAATTGAAGAAAACTTAGAACTAAACTAAACTAGAGAAAACTAAATCTAAAACAAAAACTACAAAATGGAAAAAGAAAGAACTAAACTAAACTAAAGAGAAGTGTTTTTGTACATGTTAATTGTGTGTGATGCATAGGCTATTTATAGGGTTGAGAGGCTGCCCTAATGCGTCCGGATTCATACCCTAGACAACCTAATAAAGCACTCTATTAAGGCTTGGTTGAAGAAGAGCCAAGAAGTGTTCATCAGCAGACATACCCGATCGGGTTCACCACATACCCGATCGGGTAAGTTGTAATCTTGGTCAATTGACTTTCGTTTGATCTTCCCTTGGTACGTGACTTGATCTACCTTGACTCCATTGACTTTAGATTCGAACGGGGACGTAACTAACACCTCTTGGGCCTCATTTCCTCCCCTATTTGAGCTTGATCATGTCCCCAAGGGTTAAGGGTCGGAGCATGAGGTTTGAGACGACTTTCGTCGACGAATAGCAAAACCGTCGCAACTTGTGCATATGAGCTCGGAATGACTTAAAACTTCTTCCCTTTGACTCGGAACCTCTAGATCTTTATAGCATGCCTTCTTAAGCTCACGTAATCATCCTTCTTAGCTTCTCCTTGCTCATATTTCCTTCAAATGACGGGATTTGAAGTAGAAACGACTCAATTCCTACAAATGACATTAAAGCACGAGAAATACTGCAAAGGAGAGATTAGCTCATAAAACCACTTCTTAAAGTGGATAAACCATATCAAATCGAGCTAAAATAAGGGGATAAAATCATACAAATTAACTCTTATCAGTTGAACTATTGATTTTAGGAGTTTATGAGTACGGGAGAAAAAGGGGTAAGAGTTTTACTGGTTTGAGCAGAAGCTAAAGTATGTGGGTAGTGTCCGTTGTTGTTGGCTGGTTATGAGAGAATTGTTTTATAGAATTAAGATGGTGTTGGTCTACAATGAGATGAAAGTTGCTAAGTTCTTGTGGTTATGAGAAATTAGGAATTTCATAATGCTTATAAGTTTGTCATTGTCAGGAGGGTTATTGTTGCCTGGAACCTCACGAGTTATTGTTGACTGAACTGGTTTAATATTTTAGTTATGTTACCTTATTCGAGCTGGCTGTTGAAAAGATGACTATCTTTGAGGGATATTTGGATGTCGAGCCACGACATAAACCAAGGCGCTTCTTGGGAGGCAACCCAAGCTTATTTATTTTATTGCTTTCATGTGTGTTTAATTTTTATATGCTTTCTACTTACTTAGTCGAGTCGGCTTAAGTGCCTCCCCGAGTTTCGCAACCTTTGTAGGGGGATGTTAATAGTGTCGGTTGCACAAAAAAAAATAGGACTATTAAATAATAGAAGATTAGCTGCTGAATGTATGGGTATAATGCTTCCTGTCTACTTCATGTGTCTTGGCCGAGTGTTCAATTTTAAAGGGAACGGGACAAACATGACTATGGGAATGCTACTGGTTGATTATGCGGTACCAAAGACACTGCTGCCTCGTCGGAGGTTTCGGTTCGCTGTCAGATAGCTCTACTTGGAGGCTAGGAGAATAATTACAGGGCACCTTCCGTCACAGTCTAGGCTACTGGTTACTTGTGTTCCTTGGCTGATCTTCCGCGAGTATTGGCAGGTTGAGCAGTTTGCTTGAGTAAGGCAGCATGACCATACACCATATTAATCCGCTAAGTACTTCATTCCCTCTTGTTTTTATGCTAATTTGTTAATCTTGTTGTCTATTTTTGACATCGAGGACGATGTCGAGTTTAAGTGTGGGGGAGAGGCAGGCTAAATTGAAATTTTTGCTGGAATCTGATTAAATTCTGGTGGAAAATGTTGTCATTGATGGTACTCTTGAGTAAACTTTGCCTAGGGTATAGTATGACGAGCTAGTGTTATGAAATAATTAGATGATTGTTGTCAGAGATGCCTTCTTTGAGATTTAATTTGATTTTTGTTATACGTCAATTTTGGTGACAAAATGGTGCTGAAAGTTTGTCAAATGCTTTTAAATAATAACCCTTATGCTTATTGGACTATATTGAGACGAGTGAGTCGACGACAAGTTCTAATCTAACAGCTTTTCTAAAAAATCTACTAACTTAAAAATTATAATTCACTAATATCTATAGATATAAAAAAAAAAGTTTTGAAGTCGTGTATATGTGAAATTTTTCCTCCATTTTAAACTTGGATTGATTAATTATGGGACATACAAGTTTTAAGTTTCCTTTAAATTAGAATTATAAAGCACTTTATTTGGCTACCTTTATTTACACCTCTCGTTGACTCTAGTATGTGGGTGTAAGCCGGTCTTTTAGCCAATTTACTTTCATAGGTGACTCCTAATCAGGGCTTCAGGAAGATTATTTGACCTCATTTAAACAAAAAACTTCTATCCGGTGGCTCGAGTAACTAGATCCTTAGGGGAAATCAGTCATTGTACTGGGAGAATGCCTAATGACTTGTCTGGATGGGCGGGATCCATTGGTCGAAAGCTCGCTACAAGGGTCACTGGATAGACGGTTACTAAAGTTGGAAGTTGGAGGATGTTGAAAAAAAGAAAAGGAAAAAAGATACAGAATAAGGAAAGAAATGAGAAAGACGAAACTGAGAAAAAAAAATATGAAAAAGAAATGAATGAAGTGAATGTTGGTGTTAGGTTTGTTGAGGGACGGATACACTTGAATGCTCGGGAGAACGATCCTCGTACTAAATGTACAGAAAGTAAATTTTCCATTTCGACATTAAACTGCCGAAACCCGTCTCTATGAGTCAATACACTTGCACACGCACACGAAGGTAGTTGGACCGAGTGTCTTGCTAATACATTTATTTATAATTGTAATTTAGAAGCGGTTTAAAATATTTATGTTGGTTAATTAATTAGTTGTATAGTTTGGAGTGGAGGGAAAGCTTATTATACGTTACTTCCTAATCTAACTTCAAATGTTTTTCGTTAACTTTACTAACTTATAAAAATTATTTCTAAAAATGTTTTAGTTTGTCGTCGATGAACTTGTTTGGTTATGTCTACAATCATTGAGGTTGTTAATTATCGTTTGCTCATGTTTTGTCATTGTCGAGGACGACAACAAGCTAAGTGTGGGGGAATTTGATAAGACGATATTTATTCGTATTTATACCCCTTATTTATATATTTTTACGGTCGCCTTTCGCATTATTTGAGTTAATTGTTATATGTTTGACAGTTTCGTGATTTAATTACTTGTCTATTATTTTCCGTGTTAATTGGGCTAAATAGTGTATTTCTGGATTAATAGGAGATGGGCCGATACATCACAAGACCGTTCGAATTACGGAGAGAATAACAGAGGTTGGCCTTATGCAATTTAGTGGACCAAAAGTAAGTAAGAACCAAAGAACATCAAGGATTTTCACGTGGGAAGAGAAAGACCAAGTGAATCAAGTGAATCAAGTTAACATGGCCCAAGAAATTGAAAGCCAACACCAAAGAAGAAACAGAGAACGAACTATAAGGAAATAAACCAGGAGAAGAGAAGCTACTGATAGCAGTTAACGAAGATGGAAACTCGGAGTCAAACTCCGTCTCAAATACTATCTCTTTCCCATAATTTATTCCACAAACTCTATCCCCTTTCTATATTTTATTTGCAAAAATCTATCTTGTATATCCAATACAAGTGTATAAATACCCGTCTCAATATCAGAATAATAGGGAGGTGAATACCCATATATCTTTAATAAAGAAAGATGAGCGAAATGAGTGACGGTTCAATCATTTGGGTCACAATATGAAGATGAAGCAGTTCTAGGACGGCGTCTTAGTACACATCCGAGTATGGGTGGATTCCGGTTCGATCGGAGGCGTGATATCCGAGGGTCGAGTTGCGGATTCTGGTCAATAAAAATAAGTTCTTCTTACTTCTTCTTGTATCCAATTTATCGGTTGAATTCGTTGATTAATTTTAGTATTTGAAAACCGTTGGTTGTTTATAGTCTTCAGTTATTTGTATCCAATATTTTACTCGTCTTAATATTAGGTTCCAATTTCAGTTTATAATTTGTTATCTTATTATGGTCTCGAATTGTTAACTATGCTAATTATATGATTCTGGCTTAGTTCGAGTTGTATAATCCGAGTAGCAACTAATTTGAATGAATTTCTGCAAATTGGGGTTAGTTTAGGTTAGGAGTAATATTTGGTCAGTTAATCAGTTAGGTAGTGACGATATTTAAATGTTTAATTGGATTAATGATGTTCCATAGCTCAATAATGCTACTAATTCAGTCTTTAGTAGGGTGTGACAAACTTACATCAGTCGGTTAGTTTAGAATCGGTCTAGGCTTAGTTCAAGTCGGTTGCAATTAAGAGAAGATAGGGAGTTCTTGTTATCTTGAGTTCCGCAGTTAATCTATAAATAAATTAAAGAGTTGACGTAAACAAATATCGGTTGCCAAGCTAAAATTACCATAAGAATATGTGCTCAATCGGGTATTTAACTTCACTTTTAGACATTAGTATTTAGTTACTTTAGTTCGTTAATATTACAAATGAAACCCCCCAATTCCGTAAATATATTAATAGCCGTAAATAATAGTACATATGTAAGTTAGTTATTAAATATTACTAGCTAGTTAATTAGTTTTTCCAGTCTCTCCGTGGGATCGACCCTACTTATCCTTTACTATGTTTATATTTTTGAGGTTAAGATAGGTAAATAAATTGTTAATTTGTATGCGCAAACGACACGTATCACTTGTCTACTATGGTTGGGCCGAGATTTCTGAAAAAGAATATCAAATGGGTGTAGCAAGTATGTTGGCAATTGTGTCATTTATTCCTTTTGTTGAGAAATGTTGTGAAGCAAAAAGATTTGAAAAGAAGAAAAGAAAAAAAAAAGAGATATGATGAAAAAAAAAAAAGAAAGAAAAGAAAAAGAGGAAACAAAGAAAAAAAAATATGTTGCTTCATTGAATTGTTCAAGGGACAATGAAAGGGAATATACTAGAGTCTAATGCATATTTAGAGAGCAATATCAATCTCTCTCTTGTGTTGTCAAAGTTTAAGATGATTTCTCTAGTCGGTTTTGGTTTGTGCTAGTCTTATAGATTTGTTTTGGTAAGTGTCGCTGCGACTACCGGTCTTAGCCCCACATTTCCAAACGTGCCTTGGCACAATCTACTTCTATACCTTCACCCATTAGCCTCCCTTTTTGTCCTGATTTATGTACTTTATAGCTAATGCGTATTAGTTGGGGAAATTACTATCACGTTAGAATGCATGCATGTTTCATAAGTTGAGTGAGTGTTTCTATTTCTTTCTATCTTCACAAAACTCACCCTTACATAAACTTATGAGTGCTTGAGTAAATCCGCGAGAATTCGACAAATTGAGCCTTGGAAAATTGAAAGGTATTTGGTTTTTGTCTATACTACGGTATCATGTAAAATCTTGGAATATGAGCTGCGTTTTCTACTTTCCCGTGCCTTTAAATTTGTTTTATTGGTACAAATTGGTCATTACTTTGTTATAGATATGGATAGCTTGGGATTTGTATGTGCATTTACATTAGCTTTGAGTTTTTCATTCACCATTTGTATGTTTGTCCTTGTATAGTGTTGAGTGCTTTGCTTAGGGACAAGCAAAGGATTGGTTTGGGGGAGTTTGATGATCATTATTTATACACATATTTTATGCTTCCCTTAGTTGCAAATAACTCGATTTACCGTCTTTCCTTGCTTATTCTATGCTATTTTAGCTAGAATATAGATTCAGCCGCTTCTGTTATGTTTTAATGCAGACTGGATGCATTTGGAGCTTTTTGAGTAGATATGTAGCATGGCGGAGTCGGATCGTAGAAGGTTAGGCACGGGAATCGAGAACGGTGGAAAAGAAATGAAGAAAAAACGAAGAAACAAGCAATTTTGAAGGCTGCTCGATCGAGCATAATGCCTTGCTCGATCGCGTTGGGCTGAAGGTTGCTCGATCTAGCAATATACCCTTGCTCGATCGAGCAACCCAATATTTCGACGCCTTTTCATATTTTCCTAAACTTTAACCTAATTAATTTGATTTTTGTATTATAAAAAAAAAGCTCGTATTTCATAATTAGACATGCTTTAATATTAGAAATCCTAATTTAGCTTGCTTTGCCTCTGGATTTTATTATCAAGACGATTGTCTTTAGTTCAACTTGTAATCGGTATTCTTCAATCTTTCTTCGTTATTTATTTAATTACCTTCTAGTTCTTTAATTGTTCTTTGTTATTCCTTTCATTGTTGTTAAGCATGTTTACTTTAATTATTATTGTTGTTATTTATATCGTTATGAGTAGCTAAATTCCTTTCTAGGGTTGAAAGGGGATCTAGGATTGTTAGAAGGGGTAGATTAATTAATTGAATTGCAATTGCATGGTTATCGTTTTAATTCTAGTTGTTTGATTACTAGCCAGGATTAATTAACTAGTCTCGCGAATTAGGATTAACAATGACCTGATTAAGACTAAGATAGGCTACGATAATTGAATATAACTCGTTTAATGATAGCGATCGCATGTTAAATTGTAGATCTAAATTGCATAATTGAATCGACCAATCTTGTGACCTTCGATAACTTTATAGCATGATAGTTTATTATTCCCTTACCCCTGAACAATAATCCTAATGAACCTGAGAGCCTAGACTTTTAATCTCATTGATTTCAATCTTTTATTCTTATTGTTGTTATTAGTTGTTATTATTTGCTATTAGTTATTGTTATTGTTATTGTTTGCTATTAGTTTAGAAATACCAATTCAAACCCAGAAATTGTTACTTTAGAGACAAAACTAGTTTAACAGATTAAAATACTACCGCCTCCCTGTGGATTCGATACCTTGCTTACCGCTGACTATTAGTTAGTAGTGAATTAGGTTTACTTTGATTAAGGAGACGCGACTTTACCCTTATCACACGGGTTTCAAATTTTGTTTTAATTTTTTTGGTTCTCCATTATTTTTTTTATTAAATATCATTGGTTATTTATGACGCTTATAAGTCATAGTTTTTGGTAAAAGCTATTTTGTAACCATCATGTCTTGTTTTTAAAATCCGATGTTTCGCTAACCCATTTGAGATTCCGCTATTAAACTATTCCTGCTGTTCAATTAATGTTGTTATGCAATTAATTGATTTAATCTTATTCCTCTTACAAAGTACTCCGTATATATTTAATCTTATTCTTATAATTAAAATAGTCGGAAACATTGTCATTATACTCGTTATTCAAATTCAAGTAATACGTATTTATGCAATTAATTGATTTAATCTTATTACTTTCCGTTCCCAAGATCTTGTCGGCACAGCACTCCTCCGCTTTGGGTGTAAGTTATAATTTCCACTCTTTCGTCCATTTGAAAATTATAACTTAAATTATTTTTATTATTAAAATCTTCTTATACAAGTCTTTAATTTCTTCTTTTAGAAGGGTAATAAGAAAAAAGCTAACACGCCCACGGCTCCGGAGCTCTTCCTTGACACCCATTCCCGACTCCAAGACAATAGAAGATATTGGATAAAACCAAAAGATAAGGAATTATATGTAAGTTTCAAACCATTTTTGGATTTTTACAATAATTTTCAAACCATATTGGATTTTTACAATAAAAATGTTTATATTTTGTAGGATTCTTTTTTGGCCGAGAAAGTCAGGCAACCCGACAAGTCCGATAACGAGATTTGGTTCGACTTGGTAAAGGGTTTCAAGAAGGGGAATGTCTACGGGATTGGGTCGGCAAAGGACGTATTTTACGAAACTCCAAGGGGAAGAATGTCGTCCAACTCAAAACAAACCTACGAGCCGGGAGTCGTGGGAAAACTCCAAGCCCAACTCAACGAAGAAAGAAGGAAAAACGCGGAAAGGGATGAGGAATTAAGGATAATGAAAGAAAAATTCAAGGCTTGGGAAAGCAGGTTCGACAACTGCAACCAAGGTCCGCCTCCCTTTCGGCGGGATTATGATGAAGGCAATGGAGGTGGTGGACTGCAAGTCGAATCCAATATGACCCTTGGCTTCTAATATTAGTTTAGAAACTTGTGACTTGTGCTTGTTTAAACTTGGTTTGTTAACGCTTAAGAAGATTTGTAAACTTGAAACAATTTTCTTGATCTATATGAGGATGTTGGTTTCACATCGTGTTGTTGTAATTGTGTGAAATTATGATTGTTTTCTAGTATACTTGCAGGTATGGTATGGTGACGAAATGGCAGGATGAAAACAGAATTTTTCTTGCAATATCACAGGTTTTTTGGCGACTACTTTCAGTCGCCAAAACCCCTGTATTTTTGCAAATTAAAAGGCCTTTTGGCGACTGATTGGCGACTGAAATCAGTCGCCAATTTGGCGACTGAAGGCTGTAGCAGTCGCCAAATTGGCGACTGATGGCGACTGATTTCAGTCGCCAATTTGGCGACTACCTAAGCTTTCAGTCGCCAATTTGGGCGACTGCTTTCAGTCGCCATTTCACCATTTTGGCGACGCTTTTTTCAGTCGCCAAATTTGGCGACTGAAATTAGTCGCCCTAATTTTTTTTGGTGACTAATGACTGCGACTGGTTCTTGGCGACTGATTTCAGTCGGCAAATTCATTTTAGCGACTGAAATTAGTCGCCAATATCAGTCGCCTGAATGTTGTTTTCTTGTAGTGCCGGTTGTTTTCCTCGTCCCTCTATTTTTACTGTCGCTTGTTATACTTTCCGTTCTTCCTTTGTCACTCCTCTTTCTTTGTAAGTGTTCCCTTCAATCTGATTTTTGTGATCCTTTCCACAAATTCACATCCTTGTTTTCATCTTTTTTTTTTTTTTTTTTTTTTTTTTTTTAAATATGTAGCTTAATTTTTGACCTTGCATGTGCCAGATTGCTTAATTTTATGCTCCATTTCCTTGCCTAGCAAATATCATGGGACATCTTTTGATGTTCTCTTAATAATCCTCTACGTCCTACTCGTTTGTGCGACAAATAATGTACTTTGTTCGAAACCATGACAACCATCCGATCATTAAATTTGGATTAATTACAAAATTACTAAGATATAAAACTTCATCCGCTTCATTACCCGAGTAGGCCTAAAATTATAATATTTTATTTATACTTTGAGAAACGTATATTTTGTTTTTTGATTTGTTCCAATGCCGTCTTAAATCTTTCCAATCCGTAGGAAACCCGACTTATTTACCAATGAGAAAGTCTTAGTAAGTGGGTCATTGCTTACTCACTAAAAACAAAACCCAACCTCTCGTCCCCCTCAGAACTCCCCTCAGTCACTCTAAACCTGAACCCCCAAATTGGATCTGTTCCACTATTCCTACACCACTCATTGCTCTCGCATCGGGCCTTCACCGCGCCTCACCGTGCATGTCGCTTTCTGTCCACCATCGGCAGCTCATCTTGTCCACTAATTTGGATCCTTACCTTTACTATGTAAGTGTTTGTCTCAATTCCATTTACGATTCCATTTCTGCTTGATCATCGCCTCCTTTGTAGATGTATTTCTTCTAGCTTAAATCCATAGTCATTCATTTAGTCTCCGTCAAACATACAAATATATTACCGCAACAATTTGTTTCTCTAGTGTTTTTCATGTTATTTCCCCTTTTTATGCCTTAGTGTTATATTATGGGCCTTATTACGGTTTAATCCCCTTTGGTGTTAATGTTTGACCTTTGAATGTGTAGTATAATGATATGTACTTGCTGGATGTGTGCTATTATAGTTATATTCTATTAAGGTTATCGTCATGATAATGTTGATGTCCTATCTGTCTTACATGTTTTCCGTGTTGCGCTTCTCACCTCTCTACTCTGCACTTACCCTATGTCACTGGAACTTTGTCTCCCTTGTACTGTGTGATATACATGGCATTTCAACTGATTTGTTTGTTTTATAGTAATGGAAACTGATAAGTGATATTTTGTACTAATTTATCCCCCGTTTTAGCTCGATTTCCATACGATTTATGCACTTTGTTAAGTGATTAACGAGCTAATATTGTTATTCTAGTTGTTTTGCGTGTTTTGACTCGTTTTATAGGGAATGAAGCGGTTTTGCTATATTTTCCTACTTGATGGAGCAAAGGCACTAGGATACGATTTTTCAAGGAATTGATGATAGCCAGTTCACGATTTGATTACGATTCCGCTACATCCTTCCTCAATTGGATTTATCTTGAACTTTGGCTTTGAACTTCAAAAGGAAACATCAACCCAAGTCAAAAGAAGATCAGCCCAAGCCCAATTCCGTATTGCATTGACCAAGACGAAGGCATAGGGTTCCGTGCCTAAGACCAAAATACGGAAGAATCCATCCTGCACACTTACCCGATCGGATTACCATTTACCCGATCGGGTATTTCTGCAAATGGACGTTACCTAGCTCTTCTTCAACCGAGCTTAAATGAGTGATTTAATGCTTTGACTAGGGTATGAATTTGGACGAGGGATCAGCAGTCATGCAGCCCTATAAAAGCCAATGATCATCACACACAATTATCATCTTATCATCATATACTTATCTCTTATCATCTTTTTATCATATACTACACAATTTCATATACTTCATATTATCTTTTAGCATACTTTCATACAATAACACATTTCATAGTTTATTTCTTTCTTACAAGTTTTAGAATATAGTTTATTTCTTAGTGTTTCTCTAGTGTTTTCATAGCTTTTGTTATTGGATATTTGTTCTTTACTTTCGTTCTTATATATTCATATTCCAAACTCGGTAATTCTCTATCTTTTACTATGCAATTTTCATCATAAACCTTAAACTAATTAGTATTGTTTTCATATTATTGTTATTAGGAAATCAATCTAAAATTAATCTAGTTAAAACTGAAATATTGTTTAGGATGTCACATTATATTTTACCTAATCATATAATCATAGAATTCATCACTAGAATCATTATTAATATAATCACCATAATCACTCTAGTATTTATATTTCATAGTTTAATTTCCTACATCTTTTTCTTATTAATTTACTTAATCACATGATCACATAAATTAGATATAATATTGTAAGATTAACATTGTGTACATAAAATAAATAGAGTTGTAATATTGAAATGATTTACGAGTTAAATGAATTAAAAGAAAAGTATATACCATTTGAACCATCTAGTTGTTTCTTCCTTTGGTTGTGTCAAATTCTATAACTATGTTTAGTGGCCATGAACAATTGTTTGTATTAGTCAATTTCTATCTTTATAACAAGAGTTGGGATGAGAATTAGGACTGCCAATAGGGATTTAGTGAGCTAACCATGCTGAGAGGACGTCAGGACCCACTAAAAGGTCGGTACGAATCCGAAAGGAATATACCGTTACAAGGCCTAGACAATCATAGTAATTCTAATGTTGGTATCAATGAAACTTTTAATTAGTTTTACATGTATTTCTCTTTCACTATTTCAATTTGATTAGATAGTTTATTTTACCGTTTTAGATAGTTTATTTTATTGTTATCTAGTTAGTTTATTTTATCGTGTTTCTATTTCCGTTCTTAGATAGTTTACTTTATTATTATTATCTAGTTTATTAGTCTAGTTAGATAGCCTTTCAATATTGTCATTTAAATATAACCTTTAGTTAGAATTTAATTGTTGTCATTCGGATCAGAGCACTTCCCCGATCGGGTACGTGAAAACCCGATCGGGTAGGTAGTCTGTTTAGAGTTTTACATTTTGCAATTTACATATTTGTCATTTACATATCGTCATTTACATACTTGTCATTTTATTTTATGTTAATAGTTTATACAACCACCTCAAATGACTCGAACTTAAATGAAAATCATTCCATAACAATTCATAGTTAACACGTACTCCCTGAGGATCGACACCCTACTTCCCTAATTACATTCCTTATGTTGTTAGCCTAAGTGCGGGTAATTATTTTTGTATCGGGACCGCGACATAACCGATCAAATTTTGGCGCCGTTGCCGGGGAGCACGGTTTTGTTTATCTATGAGTTGTTGGTTTTTGTTTTAAAATTCTACCATTTTTAGGTGCAATCGTACCTAAATCATTACTAACTTTCTCTTTTGTGTTTTTCTTGTAGGTTGACAAAAATGGTACTAACAAGGGAAGATCCAAGGTACCGGGTTTTTGAGCTTGCTAGTGGGATCCTAAGGGTCCATATGACTTTGATTGCTCTCATCGAGGGTAACCAATTTAGTGGTAAACCAAACGAAAACCCGTCACACCATCTCCAAACCTTTTGCGAATTGTGTCAAACCTTTGTAAGGGAGGGAATCACCCAAAACCAGATTAGAGAAACCCTTTTTCCTTTATCACTAAAGGGAGAAGCTAAATGGTGGTTCACCCGTCGTTTAAAGGAAGCCACAAGACCTATGGAGTGGGAAGAGATTGTCATCGCTTTTCACCGTAGGTTTAGAACCAACTTGTCAAACCTATCAATTAAATCACAAAAAGAAAGTGGGGAAGGTTCACAAACCAATGGGGGAGAGCGAAAGAAGAGTCGAGTGGAAATTCAAATGATGTTGACACTACCATTTCCTTAGCCTGTCCCGTTCAACCAAACGAAACCACCCCAAAAAGCACTTTATATCGTCCAAAAGTTTTCAACCCATTTACCTCATTAGCAACACCATGTGAACTTTGTGGGGGAATAGGGCATGCACCTCAACGATGTGGGAACATACTCACACCCTTAAACCCTTTCCACCCACAATTTCGCCAAACTCAACCCATTAATACATCACATACACCACAATACTCACCTTTTCAAAACGGTCTAGTTGATGCCAAGTTGAGAGAAGTATGCCAAACCCAAGATACCATGTGTTCATACTTCTCTTCTGCCTTAGGCTCACTCACATCAACCATCTTGTCTCTTCAAAGGAGAGTAGAAGAGTTGACCCTATCGAGTTCTAACCAAACCTCCCAAGAGAGTGAAGAGCCATTGATAGTCACAATCGACAAGATCGGTGACAAACCTTTTGAAAATCCTTTTGGGAAGGGTGAGAGCTCAACCAAGGACAAAGAATTGAGAGTATTGAGTGTTGGAGACGGTGACCTCGAAGCTTTCAAAGCTTCGGAAGCATGTTTAGAATGTGATTGCCATGGGTGTTGGCAAAAGGTAAATGAGGAAATTCAAGGACGAATCCAGCTACAAGGAGCTCAAATTCCTTCATAAGGCTTAAGGAGGGATAGCAAAACAAAGTCTAGCATGACTTTAAAAATGCGCTTGTCGGGAGGCAACCCGTCTTTTTCTTTTCTTTTTCTTTATGCATTCTTTCTTTTTAGACAATGATTTTAATTTGGACTATTTTTGGATTTTGTGTTGTAATAGTGAGGAACAATATTTCGTTTTACTTGTTTTTGTGCATGTTTAGTTGATAGTTTTTCGTACTTAGAATTGGAGGACCTATTGAGACAAGAAGGAGCTATCCTTGGCCCAAGTTGCCAAGATTACAAAGGTTAGTAAGTATGTACAAGGACATAGCCCAAAGGTAAGAGCAAGTAGCAAAGAAAAAAGAAACAAAAAACGGACCAGCAGGTTTCCCCGATCGGATTGCTGTATACCCGATCGGGTAAATTGGCTGCCACGTATTTTGCTCTAATTTCTTCTATAAAACCCACTTGCTACCCTTTGCTTGTTGCCTTATACCCGTGTTCTTCAATTTCAAAGCTCAAAATTCTCTCAAAACCTTCAATTCTTAGTCTTTTCTTACAAAATTGGTTCCTATAGTTCATCAAGGGCAACTTCTAAGCATCATCAAGTAAGTTAATTCTACTTTAGTTACTTCAATCTCTCTATATTTTTCAGAAATCCAACATGAACAAACCCTAACTCAAATTTGGGGGTTCTTGATTTTGATTGCAAAACTTGTTTAAATTGGATTTCTAATGATTCTTACATGCTATAGAGTGAATTTTAGTGATTAATTAGGATGATTACTATGATTTGAATGCTCATATGCTCCTTAGGATACTCATCTTTACTATATGCTAAGAACTTTTGCTGAAGTGGTAGTATGATGTTTGAATTCATGCTTTATACTATGAACTTATGATCTTATTGTGTTAATTTAACATTAGTACCCTTAGGTAGTAGCCACATTCATGATTCAAGAATATGTTGCCCATTTTAGTGACATATTGTTATGCTTAAAACATCCATTTATGCTCAAACGATAGCATGACAATGTTTCACTAAGGTCACTATGCTTGAATTTGTACTCAAAACTTAGTATTCTAACATGTATGCTATCAACTTGTGTTTATAAATGAAGTGTTTTAATACTAGTTATTTGTAGAAAATGGCACCTACATTAAGGAAATCAAAGAGGGCAAGAACCTCCAATCTAGGAGAAAGTAGTAGAGCACAAGAAGAAGATATAGAAATGCTTGAAGCAAATGATCAACCCGAAAATCAAGGAAATGCTATGCATGATCCTAACTTTCCGGATGTAGAATTTAGTTCACACAAGCAATGGCAAAAATTGGTGCATTCTTAAAAGCAAAGGTATGAGGGCTACCAAGTTACTCAATGTTTCTTCTTTAAGGCATATGAAACTTTATGAGCATGTTAAAGTGTTATTTAGGGGCCTAGGTATGAATGCTAGCATGAACTTTAGTTATCAGACCTACCCTCAATTAACCCTTGAAT
This sequence comes from Heliosperma pusillum, assembly GCA_022085475.1. NCBI lineage: Eukaryota > Viridiplantae > Streptophyta > Magnoliopsida > Caryophyllales > Caryophyllaceae > Heliosperma > Heliosperma pusillum. The sequence goes on from JAIUZE010018570.1 coordinate 28,106, forward strand.
TCTTGAGCTCTTTTGAGTTACATAGGTCTAGAAATAGAAATACCATGCCTCAAGTTCAGTTTCGCTTGTTTAATGATAATTATAATATGAACTTAGAGAACTTTGCTAGACAATTTGGTCTCACCACTGAGGATACTGTTACCTCACCTCCAGAAGGCTTTGATATTAGCCTGCTTTGGAGTGCTATTTCGACTTACCCTGTCTCTCGTTGGGACCATGTCCCACACCAACATATACATCATCCCGCCATTAGAATCTGGCAAAGATTCATGGGATGGACCTTCTTGGGTCGTGCTGAGCCTCATTTGGTGAGACGAGTGGAGTTAGAAATGTTAGGAGGATTTTTGAATGTGAATGATGATGAACCATGGTCTATTAGTATTCCGTATCATTTTGCTGTTCAGTTGACCAAAGCTATTAATCCTAAGAACACTGCCATTGTCTATGGAGGTCTTATCACTCACCTTGCTATGCGAGTTTGTGGTTTTAACCAAGCCACCACTGACCTCCGGCATTGACTACACCTCCCACCGAGATGGGAAATGGGTTGGATTATGCTTATTTTGTTCAGCTCAACTGGTTTCGAGTCTCTCACCCCCATATGATTTGGAGGATAGCTGGCCGTGATTCGGTCAAGTTGACCGCCGAGGTAGAGCAAATTCCATTTCTTCGACAGCGTCCTCAACTTCAAGAGGGTGAGGCTATCTTACCCCGACCCACTTACTACCTTCCTGATAAGTGAATATTTGTATGATTTTAACCCCCATTTTAGCTCGGTTTTGTATGTCATTTGTGCTTTGTTAAGCCACTTTATGAGCTAATATTGTCTTCTAGGCGGATTCCTGTGTTCTAACCTGTTTTGTAGGGAAAGTGACGTTTCTACGCCCTTTTTCTATATTTCCGAGCATTTGCCTAGAACCCGACGATTTGAAGAAGCAAGCTTGACCATGTCAAAGGCATTTCAAGAAGGTTCACTAATTCGAAAGAAAGAAGGAGTAAAGACAATTTCGTAGTTGTCGGAAGATCAATCAATTGGGCGGAAGAATTCATCACCTTGCATCAAACCCTATCAACAAACCCGATTGGAGAGGTCAAGGGGGATGATGGAAGTCAAGTCAAAGCGAAGGAAGATGAAACGTTAGTTAAGAGCTTCTAGATGTCTACATACCCGATCGGGTAAGTGTTTACCCGATCGGGTATCCTTGCTGATTTGAGCATGACGGCTTCAACCTCCTATTTTTGTCCTATGTGTTTAATGCCCGACCTCTTCTCCACGAAACCCTAATGTTATATATAGATGCTCTAGCCCCTCTTCTCAAATCATCTCCATCTCTATCTCTATCCCATACAACTCACAACAATCTCTTACACAACATCTTCTTTCTTCTTATATTTTCTCTTTAGTTTAGTCTTTCTAGTTTAGATTATCTTCTTCTTTTGTCTTTTGTCTTTTGTTCTGAGTTTATTTTTGTCCATTTCATATCAAAACATTAGTTTAGATTAATAGGAATTTCAATCTTTGTAATCTACTTTGTTGGGTTCAAGTATTGTAATTCAAGGAACGATTATTCCATGCAAGGGATTTCTAATATCGTTATCACTTTCATTGTTGATCGTCCCTAGGTATTCCTAATTTATCCTTTGCTTATTATCCTTTTTTGATTTCCATCTGATTGTTATTTTCTATTCATATCATTTAGATTCATTTTCATATTGTTATAATCGTAATTTCATTCCTTAGATCGTCAAATAGCGTCGTTATTATCGCCCTATAAAAAGTCTAAATTATTGTCGAAAACCAACTAAACATGTCTATCCTAGTTTTCATTGTCACCATCATCTTAGATATAAACATAATCATGAGTGAGTAGTCACCTTTCTAGGGTGTAGGGTAGCCATGTTAGATTGATTAAAAAGATGACAATTGGATAAAAGAAATTGTGCTCCTAAAACATTGTGTCTATGCATGTTTGGACTTTAACAATAGTTGACGATTCCTGATCAAAATCATTGAATAGTATGGAATTCTTTTCCAAGGTAGACATACGAGAATTGAATAGACAAAGCGTGACATGGTGGATTAAGACCTAGTAAATCGCCTAAAAGCCTGCTAGACCATCTGATCTATGATTGTAATGAACACACCATTCTTACGAACGCGCAATGAATTATGTGCATATCCTAAATCCAATTTCATCAATATGTCAATCTACATGTGTGAACCTATTTCCCTACATACTTCTCATTATTGTTAATTCATCATTTGCTTTATTGTTTTCATTTTAGTTTTCTTTTATTTTGTTTTTATTTATGTTCTTTACTAGTTTAGAATTCAAAACCTCAAAACCCAGAAAACCATTAGATAAAACTCAATTGTGAGACGATTCACAATCCATAGGAAATACCATCTCCCTGAGGATCGATCCCTACTCCCCTAATTACATTAATTTGTTATTAGCCTAGTCTGGGTAAATTATCTTTGTATTGGGCTTGCGACATGCCTGATCAAATTTTGGCGCCGTTGCCGGGGAGCACGGTTTAATTTTCCTTTTTCTTGTGATTTTTATCACAATTAGTTTTATCTAGTCTTTAGGAACCCAAATTCCTTTAGACCTCTCTTGATTTTTCATCTTAGCTTTCCAATCTTATGCGCAGATCTTCTAGACTAGGGACCCCTATTCCTTTAGACCCCGAACTAGAAAGAACTCTGCGTAGGAAACTAAAGCTATTCAACGAAATTTCAAAAGCTTCTGATATTTCAAGTTTAGATCGTATTCGTGAGAAATACTCGGATATCTTACCTAATCTTGAAGGAGAAGAAGATCCATTCTCATCTCCATTTCCAAAAACCAATCAACTTTCAACCAACATTCCATCTTCATCTTCACAAACAAAAATGGTTCGACTTTCCGACCATTCCAAACCCACCGCAGATACACTTCCAAGGGGTATCGCTACACCTCAAATTACAGCCCAAAACTTCGAAATCAAACCTGCCTTCATCAATCTAATAGAAAGAAATCAATTTGGTGGCAATGCCACAGAAGATCCCAACCTTCATATCCAAAACTTCTGTGACTATTGCTCCACGATTAGACAAACTGGAGTATCCCAAGAGCAGATTAGGGAAATGCTCTTTCCCTTCTCTTTAAGAGGAAAGGCAAAACTCTGGATCAATAGTCTTGACCAAGTTGCCTTAGGAATAGTTGACTGGGATGGTCTAGCTCTTAATTTCTATCAAAAGTACTTCCCACCAGAACGAACTACACTCTTACGAAGGCAAATTACTGGATTCCGTCAGAGAGGCGACGAAAGCCTTTATGAGGCATGGGAAAGATACAAAGAATTACAAAGAGAATGCCCTCATCATGGTCTTGATTCATGGTTCCTAGCTATCACCTTCTACAACGGTTGTTGTGGCGAATCGCGTCGTATCCTCGACTCCGCTAACAATGGTCGTTTCGATCAAATCGATGTAGAAATAGCTAGTACGACTATCGAGACAATGGCAATCCACGATTCTCAGTATAGCAACTCGCGTGCTATACCACTCAAAGCCAAGCAGGATGATTCAAGTAAAGTAGCACTCCTGGAAGCCCAATTAGCCCTTCTGCAGCAACAAGTAGGAAGCTCTTCCCAATCCAAGGAACATATCAACGTCACTAACCACGTAGTGGTATGTGAGACATGTGGGGTTGGAGGGCATAGTTTTCAAGAATGTAGAAGTTCAATAGAGCAAGTCAATGCCTATCAAGGATATAGGTAAGGCAACGCTTTCTCCAATTTCTATAATGAAAACACAAAAAACCATCCATTTTTGTCCTACAAAAGCACTAACATTCAAAATCCCCAACAACAAATTCAACAACCATTCATACCACACCAACAGAAACCTTACAATCCACCTGGTTTTCAAAACCAGAGACCTTCATTCCAACCTAACTTCAACCAACCATACCAAAATCAACCTCAACACCAACCACCTCAAATTCAAGGCCAACCTAATGACTCAAGCTTGAGCAAAATTGAATCCATGCTTCTTCAAGTTGTTCAAAAACAAGATTCAATGTTTGCTCAACTTCAAAAGAGTGATCAAGCTCAAAGTGCTGCCATCAAGATGCTTGAAACTCAAATGGCCCAATTGGCTGCCTCTAATGCCCAAAGAAAACAAGGCCAACTCCCACCTCATGGTGAACAACCGAGGGACACCGCAAATGCTATCACCCTTAGGAGTGGTACCACTTATGCGGAACCTCAGCAACCCAAAGAACCCATAGTTGAGCCTGCACAAATAGAAAGCCAAAAAGAAACCCAATCATCTACCGCTAAGGAAGCGGAAGACAAAACTGAAAAGAAGGATGAACCTGAAAAGGAACCCATAAAATTCAAGTTCCATTTCCCCAGCGTTTGAGGAGAAATCATAAGGAAACCCAGTTCGGTAAATTAATGGAAGTAGTCAAAAACCTCCTAGTAACGGTTCCCTTCACTGAATTAATCACTCAAATCCCTTCTTACACGAAATTTATTTACTTTATGTTAGGACTCGAGAGCCATGCAGGAACAGAGTCTTAGATGACAGTGTGTGTTTCGTTCACCTTCCTCTAGGTCCTCTTGCTTACGCTGTAATCCTGCCCTCCAGCCATGTTCAGTTTCTTAGTTCTATTTAAGAACTCATTTCCTAGGTATACGATAATAACCCTTCTTATCTATGTGTTTTTTTAAAGGGAAGATAAATTTGAAGGACACTTGCAGAACCAAAGCCAAGGCGTCTCTTTGGTGACGGTTATGCTGCCCCTTGCAATTATGAGCGAGCTTCGGGTATGATATAACATTCCTATCTATCATGTGTTTCTGCTTTGCCTTGTTGAACTTATCCCCATTATGTCACCTATGTATGGTCATTGTTTGCTACTTTAATCACGATACACTAATTTGGAAATTCTCTCCCGTAAAGTATTAACCTTCAAATGCATGACTTATTTAACATCCGAAAGTCCCAGATCTCCATGATTTACCCTACTAAATAAACTTTTTGGTTAGCTTCATTTGTAACTGCTTTCTCATTGGAATTCCCATTGGTTTTACTGCAAATATAAAATTTAAAAGGAAATCAGTGATAAGCTATATAAACAGGAGAGTAAATATCCTATTGAATTCTTATTGTTTACCATATCATAATACTAAACCTGTAAAAATCATTATTCTGAAACATGTCAATCACCTTGCTCATACAGTCAAATCCTGTGCTATTGTATAATTTTATGTATAATTCTACTATAGAATTTGTAATCCTAAGCTACTCAACTGTTGGCAAGTTAGAGAAAACATATCTATATATACAATATTACTTGTATGCCGTTTATGTACTTTAGTTGTGTCGTCGATGTAAAATCTCAACCCCTTTGGGGACGTTGTCCTGGACGACGCCACATATAACTGACCATGACTAAAGACCGGTTTGGGGAGATACACGCCTGCATGTGTAAGGAACTTGCCTAGAATTTTGTTGATTGTCATTGCGTAGCATGGCTTTAGAGGATACTGACTCCTTTTTAGTTTGAACGATATCTTTGGGTGTTGACGTCAATATTATCCTTGGAATTAGTACATGATTCCCGATATTTGAACTCGTTATAATCCTCGCCTCTATAATGAACTCCCCTGTCTGCGTAACGATAAATCGAGTCTCGTTACACAGCCCCTGAGATGGGTTTATATATATTCTGCAATAGCATCACTAGCATACCCTTTTTTAGCTTCAATTCATGTTTGGGTAGTCCTTGTAGGTTCAGACTATTCAGATACTCGGTGGGGTTAGACGTAAACTGATCATCACTATCTATAGAAGCCGCACAAACTTCATCTCAACTCTGATAAACTGTATAGTTTCCAGGTATCAGATATGTCATGTAATCATTTACCGTATCCGCTGTTTTGTTTTTAAAGGCATTAGGATTGCCCTCTCTCGTATGTAATCGTCATCTTTGCTTTAATCTAAATAGTCCGGGTATATCTCCTCAACCATCATCTTAACATCGATCAGCCTACATGTTGCCAGGTATTCATCCGGCATTTTAATCCAACTTGGCTCATTTTCATCTTCCTCTGCCTTTGCTTGTAACATTCCATCACCCATTGCTATTAACCATTAATTAAACCTTCTCTTATTATCTTCTAAAGATGTCTCTTGAACCCTCATGCTTTGCCTTAGAAGAAATACTTTACAGTCCCTCCATTTATGAGATCTACTTATGGACGCTTGCACTACATCCTGCATTTGTTATGGAAGCTTGCATTCGTTATGGTTTTGATAATTGTCGAACTTTCTGTGTTACTCGATTCTAACATGTATAATTCGCCGATCTAGATTTGCTTGTTAGGTTGTGTAATAGAATAAGAGTATGGCATGCTTTTTTAATATATCTTCGGGGCAACTGACATTCTGAAACTGTTCTTTTCTGGACTTGTCATCTTAGCTGGTGTTGCACAATTCTAATCAATAGAGGGACTCCGACATTTGAGTTAATTGTCCATGCAAGATGGTAAAAAGCACAAAACTGCCATCGATTTTTTCTTATATACAATTACAGAATTATCAGCGGGCGGAGTACATGTTTAATGAATTTTACTGCTATGCATCTTATTGATAGGATATCTTGAGAAGGAGATGTCTACACATCAATCTCTTTATTATAAGAAGGACGGAATGGAAGGCCGCAGCTGGAGTATGTTCTCTTCACCCTCTATTTTATTCTTACAACTTGCCTGTAAGTTATATTTAGAGAGTCTTTTTCTGGGTCGGAATCTTCTATGTCGTAGTGATATCAGATTAATAATTTTTATTTGTTTGCAAAGAATAGTTGTTTGTATGTTTTAAAGTAAGGTGCGATTATAAAAAGAGTAATATATGACATTGTAATGTAGTTGAGATAAGTAAATAAGGTATTTAATAACTAAAATCTATTGCTGAAATTAAACTTTTGCAGTGTACTGTTGGGCTAAGTAAATAAGATACTCGGTATCTAAAATTTAGTGCGGAAATTAAGCTGTTGCTAAATAACTAATTGGTTAAAAAAGATTGATTAACAGATGCAAATCAAGCAGAATCAGATCAAATAGAAGGGTAGACTAAATACCTGTAAGGATATAATGATTGTTTCGCTGATAGTCAAGATTATTGAATAAGATAAAACCAAATATGTGTGATAGTATATTGGTATCTTCTAATTCTGTGGCCTTAGCAAAGGTAGAGTAGATGATTTTGACCATAATTTTGCTGTCGGAAACAACACGATACTCTTTTTTGTCATCGGTAATATGGAAATTCTTGAAAAATTGAATTTTCCCATCACAGATCTTTGATTGGAAGCAATTCCTACAGTAGCGTGGGATGGTGGCATAGACATATCCTCCCAGCGAGACACAACATTATATAATACCGATGCACAAATAGCTATTTCATGTATGCATATTTGTTACATTAGTATTTGTGTATATATTGTTTGAGGGGAGTGGTGAGAACCAGGGGTGCACCCTTCTTAGATGGGTTGAACACTTTGTGCAGCCAGGTAACTCGGACCTTGATTTTCAAGTCGTTTCTGTCTGAGTCATCATTGTGGGTTGGTGTTAGTTTGAATTCATTAATAAGCAAATACAACCTGTTAAATCGGATAGAAAAACAGAATTATAAGAATAACAATTGATATAAACTAAATGAAGGTACATATAAGGGTTATGATGGACATATAAATGTGGGAAATCGGTATTACCACAATACAATTATTATAGGATTATAACGAAATAGTAATAACTTGATTATACTAGTCATAAACGAAAACAAGAATAAGAGTATAGATATAGAAATCAACCTCCGGTCCTAGCAATTGGCGTAAAGAACAGAGATATCAAAGTAGATATCCTCCTAATCGTTGCACCCAAGATGCTCCGAGAAATACCCTTTTCTTTTGCTAGAAAGTAAACCTCTTACACGATCTCACTGTTGAGAAGAAGGTTTTTGTGTTTTGTCAAAAGTTACTGTTAACTTTTGTCTCTGTGTGAATGATGGAGGCAGTAAGTGAGAAATTAGGTTAGAAATAAAATTCTGAATTTTCTTCTCTTCACTTATGTTTCTCACGGCACATGGTAGGTTTATATGAGGAGATTTTTGTCTCCTCAAAATAACTACCCATTGACTAAAAACCGAGTGTATCTGGATACATTCGTTTTTGTTCATTTTAGCTTCCAATATAATGTAATATATTATAATCGTCGTTTTTACATGGACCGACATTATAATACATCATTAATTATAAATATCCGTATATTTATAACTTGCCAATTAATTATAACGGATTATGTTTAATTAGCTTACATTATATACAACAATTAAATATAACCTTTTATATTCAATTTACGAATTACAGTTAATTCGTCTCAGCTAACTTTATTTAATCATTATTAAATAATCGTCTCATCATCACATTGACTAACCTTTTAGTCAAATACACAGACTAACCTTTTAGTCATATAATAGGGCATCAATATGATTATTTTCTCAAATAATCACATCTCTCAAACACATCCTATATGTGTGACTTTTAGGGACCAGTTGATCACCGCCATCTGTATGACAATAACGTCAAACTTATCAAGCAAGCCAACCGTTATTGATAAACGTTAATCAACTGATTATTATACAAAGTATACCCTGTGAACCTACAGAGGTTTATTTATGTTATTGCACTCACTGTGGAGGACACTAGCTCCAACAATCTCCCACTTGTCCGTACAAGTGTATGTGCGATAACCGATTCTCATATCCATAATAAATTTCAAGAAGGTTCACTAATTCGAAAGAAAGAAGGAGTAAAGACAATTTCGTAGTTGTCGGAAGATCAATCAATTGGGCGGAAGAATTCATCACCTTGCATCAAACCCTATCAACAAACCCGATTGGAGAGGTCAAGGGGGATGATGGAAGTCAAGTCAAAGCGAATGAAGATGAAACGTTAGTTAAGAGCTTCTAGATGTCTACATACCCGATCGGGTAAGTGTGTACCGGTCGGGTATCCTTGCTAATTCGAGCATGACGGTTTCAACCTCCTATTTTTGTCCTATGTGTTTAATGCCCGACCTCTTCTCCACGAAACCCTAATGCTATATATAGATGCTCTAGCCCCTCTTCTCAAATCATCTCCATCTCTATCTCTATCCCATACAACTCACAACAATCTCTTACACAACATCTTCTTTCTTCTTATATTTTCTCTTTAGTTTAGTCTTTCTAGTTTAGATTATCTTCTTCTTTTGTCTTTTGTTCTTAGTTTATTTATGTCCATTTCATATCAAAACATTAGTTTAGATCAATAGGAATTTCAATCTTTGTCATCTACTTTGTTGGGTTCAAGTATTGTAATTCAAGGAACGATTATTCCATGCAAGGGATTTCTAATATCGTTATCACTTTCATTGTTGATCGTCCCTAGGTATTCCTAATTTATCCTTCGATTATTATCCTTTATTGTTTTCCATCTGATTGTTATTTTTTATTCATATCATTTAGATTCATTTTCATGTTGTTATAATCGTAATTTCATTCCTTAAATCGGCAAATAGCGTCGTTATTATCGCCCTATAAAGAGTCTAAATTATTGTCGAAAACCAACTAAACATGTCTATCCTAGTTTTCATTGTCACCATCATCTTAGATATAAACATAATCATGAGTGAGTAGTCACCTTTCTAGGGTGTAGGGTAGCCATGTTAGATTGATTAAAAAGATGACAATTGGATAAAAGAAATTGTGCTCCTAAAACAATGTGTCTATGCATGTTTGTATTTTAACAATAGTTGACGATTCTTGATCAAAATCATTGAATAGTATGGAATTATTTTCCAAGGTAGACATACGAGAATTGAATAGACAAAGCGTGACATGGTGGATTAAGACCTAGTAAATCGCCTAAAAGCCTGCTAGACCATCTGATCTATGATTGTAATGAACACACCATTCTTACGAACGCGCAATGAATTATGTGCATATCCTAAATCCAATTTCATCAATATGTCAATCTACATGTGTGAACCTATTTCCCTAGATACTTCTCATTATTGTTAATTCATCATTTGCTTTATTGTTTTCATTTTAGTTTGCTTTTATTTTGTTTTTATTTATGTTCTTTACTAGTTTAGAATTCAAAACCTCAAAACCCAGAAAACCATTAGATAAAACTCAATTGTGAGACGATTCACAATCCATAGGAAATACCATCTCCCTGAGGATCGACCCCTACTTCCCTTATTACATTAATTTGTTATTAGCCTAGTCTGGGTAAATTATCTTTGTATTGGGCTTGCGACATGCCTGATCACTTCCTGTTGGGGATATTACCCCCATTGACCCCCCCTGTTCAACTTAGATCCCGCCACCCTGAGGTAGGATCATCCTCTCACTCGACCCATGCTGCGGGCGATGTGACCGCCATGTTTGAAGCCTTAACCTTGTCCGTTAATAGAATTCAGTCCGACCAGCAGCTTGCTTTGCACCCCATCTATGACCACTTTGCTAGGCAAGGTGTGATTAGACCTGAGGGCCCCCACCCGTCTTTTTATACTTGGCCCGAAGGGGGGTATGGTTCTACTTATGATGCAGGTGTGCAGCAGACCGAACCTGATTACTGTGAAACCGACTATGGCGTTGAGAGTTTTGGAGGGTATAGAGGTGATTTTGGAGATCACCAAGTAGAGGAGTACCAGTCCTTTCGAGCCAGCAACCCAACCGGGATCATTGCTTCTCGTGGTTGTTATTATTCTGCAGATGATACCTACTATACAAATGCTTCTGGATCCGCATCCGAGCCACCTCCTTCTGAGAGGAGAGGCCGTAGCTGGTGGCCTTTGTGATGAGATGATGAGCTCCCCTTGTTTATACTAGCTTGGGGGATGCTAGACATTTTGTAAGAATTTTATTTCTTTCCCTTATTTTTCGCATTTTTAGTTTTCTTTTTAAGCCCCTTTTCCCATTAGAATTTCATATCGTTTCTCTGTTCTATGTGCTACCAGCCGTTTCTCGGTTTGTTTCTGTTATAATTGCATGCACATTGGGGACAATGTGAAGTTTTAGCTTGGGGGAGGATTTGCATTTAGGATCTGCATTTAGGATTGCATTTAGATTTTTTATTTTATTTTCTTTTAATTTTCTTAGTTCATTTTTAGTTTTTTATTGAAAAAAAAAGAAAAAATCGGAAAAATCAAAAAACAGAAAAAGAAAACATCATTTCCATCTTACATTTCTCATTTTATAGTTTTTATAAGATGATGTTTCATTATATTATGAGGAATTGTGCATTCATGGGGATGTCTTATACACAGTAGGTAGAAAATTGCATTTGGACTTAATTAAGCTTGATCTTGACTTTGGCAAGCTACTCATATTGTAAGGTAGAGCCTCCAGTGGTCGGTACATCTGAACCCGATCCCAGTTTAGAAGTGAGTAGTTTCTCCTTATAGTCTGTGTTACATCAAAACGCATAAGTATGGTTTTTATTCCATTTTCTATAAGTATTACTGTCATGATCTACATTTTGAAGCCATTCAATCTCTTGTTCACATTTCGCAAAAAAAAAACACACCCTTCTTTCTAGCTACATTATAATATTGCCTACCTTTGTTGAGCTAGTAACCAACTATATGTGTAGGGGTGTTCTGTGCTTTTGCGATGTTCTGATAATGCCACCATTTGTTGAGAACTTGTCTCGGGATTGCTGATTCCCGGGTTTTGATGTGAAAGAGGAAAAAAGAAAAAAAAGAGCTTTGAAAAAAAATGATGAAAAATGAAAAAGAATGAAATTGAAAGCTCAAAAGAAAAAAAGAGAAAAGAAAAAGAGGAAAAACGCTTCCATGAAAAGAAAAGAAAGAAAAATTATGGGAAGTCGTAACTTGATTTTTCATTTTTAATAAGCCAATATGCTGCTTTTGGCTTTGACTTTTGTTGATGGGAATTGGTATGATTTGGATTAAGTATCCACTACACAGTTGGTTATTACTAGCTTGACTTTAAGCTCCACATGACCAAAATAATTTGTCCACTTTCTTACCCAAATTTCCCAAGCCTCTTCTTTACTTTTCTATTGCTTCCTATATTACATTTTGATCATGATTAGTTTAACTTAATGGTTTTGGATTGTCTACCATACTAGACTGCGGGCACATTCTTATAAGTTGTAGATAGGTGAGTGTCACTTCAAATTTGAACCAATATTTCCTATTTTACAAAAATTTGAGTGAAGAGTGCACCGTGAGAGTCCATTGTCAAAAAGATCATGCAAGAGCTGAAAAGGTCCAAAGAATATTTTCTATGCTGCGCCGTTATGTAAATCTCAACCATGATTCGCATTTTCCTTCGCCCTTGTTGCTACGGGCTTATGATTCATCTACTTATTAAGAGCTTACTTTTTGAGATTTGTATGATAGACTGATCATTGTTAGCTACCCTTGTCCTAGTTTTGATTATTATGTTTGCTTGAGGACAAGCAAGGATTTAGCTTGGGGGAGTTTGATAAGTGATATTTTGTACTAATTTATCCCCCGTTTTAGCTCGATTTCCATACGATTTATGCACTTTGTTAATTGATTAACGAGCTAATATTGCTATTCTAGTTGTTTTGCGTGTTTTGACTCGTTTTATAGGAAATGAAGCGGTTTTGCTATATTTTCCTACTTGATGGAGCAAAGGCACTAGGATACGAGTTTTCAAGGAATTGATGATAGCCAGTTCACGATTTGATTACGATTCCGCTACATCCTTCCTCAATTGGATTTATCTTGGACTTTGGCTTTGAACTTCAAAAGGAAACATCAACCCAAGTCAAAAGAAGATCAGCCCAAGCCCAATTCCGTATTGCATTGACCAAGACCAAGGCATAGGATTCCGTGCCTAAGACGAAAAGACGGAAGAATCCATCCTGCACACTTACCCGATCGGATTACCATTTACCCGATCGGGTATTTCTGCAAATGGACGTTACCTAGCTCTTCTTCAACCGAGCTTAAATGAGTGATTTAATGCTTTTACTAGGGTATGAATTTGGACGAGGGATCAGCAGCCATGCAGCCCTATAAAAGCCAATGATCATCACACACAATTATCATCTTATCATCATATACTTATCTCTTATCATCTTTTTATCATATACTACACAATTTCATATACTTCATATTATCTTTTAGCATACTTTCATACAATAACACATTTCATAGTTTATTTCTTTCTTACAAGTTTTAGAATATAGTTTATTTCTTAGTGTTTCTATAGTGTTTTCATAGCTTTTGTTATTGGATATTTGTTCTTTATTTTCGTTCTTATATATTCATATTCCAAACTCGGTAATTCTCTATCTTTTACTATGCAATTTTCATCATAAACCTTAAACTAATTAGTATTGTTTTCATATTACTGTTATTAGGAAATCAATCTAAAATTAATCTAGTTAAAACTGAAATATTGTTTAGGATGTCACATTATATTTTACCTAATCCTATAATCAAAGAATTCATCACTAGAATCATTATTAATATAATCACCATAATCACTTTAGTATTTATATTTCATAGTTTAATTTCCTACATCTTTTTCTTATTAATTTACTTAATCACATGATCACATAAATTAGATATAATATTGTAAGATTAACATTGTGTACATAAAATAAATAGAGTTGTAATATTGAAATGATTTACGAGTTAAATGAATTAAAAGAAGAGTTGATACCATTTGAACCATCTAGTTGTTTCTTCCTTTGGTTGTGTCAAATTCTATAACTATGTTTAGTGGCCATGAGAATTGTTTGTATTAGTCAATTTATATCTTTATAACGAGAGTTAGGATGGGAATTAGGACTGCCAATAGGGATTTAGTGACCTAACCATGCGGAGAGGACGTTAGGACCCACTAAAAGGTCGGTACGAATCCGAAAGGAATATACCGTTACAAGGCCTAGACAATCATAATAATTCTAATGTTGGTATCAATGAAACTTTTAATTAGTTTTACATGTATTTCTCTTTCACTATTTCAATTTGATTAGATAGTTTATTTTACCGTTTTAGATAGTTTATTTTATTGTTATCTAGTTAGTTTATTTTATCGTCTTTCTATTTCCGTTCTTAGATAGTTTACTTTATTATTATTATCTAGTTTATTAGTCTAGTTAGATAGCCTTTCAATATTGTCATTTAAATATCACCTTGAGTTAGAATTTAATTGTTGTCATTCGGATCAGAGCACTTCCCTGATCGGGTACGTGACAACCCGATCGGGTAGGTAGTCTGTTTTGAGTTTTACATTTTGCAATTTACATATTTGTCATTTACATATCGTCATTTACATACTTGTCATTTTATTTTATGTTAATAGTTTATACAACCACCTCAAATGACTCGAACTTAAATAAAAATCATTCCATAGCAATTCATAGTTAACACGTACTCCCTGAGGATCGACACCCTACTTCCCTAATTACATTCCTTATGTTGTTAGCCTAAGTGCGGGTAATTATTTTTGTATCGGGACCGCGACATAACCGATCAAATTTTGGCGCCGTTGCCGGGGAGCACGGTTTTGTTTATCTATGAGTTGTTGGTTTTTGTTTAAAAATTCTACCATTTTTAGGTGCAATCGTACCTAAATCATTACTAACTTTCTCTTTTGTGTTTTTCTTGTAGGTTGACAAAAATGGTACTAACAAGGGAAGATCCAAGGTACCGGGTTTTTGAGCTCCCTAGTGGGATCCTAAGGGTCCATATGACTTTGATTGCTCTCATCGAGGGTAACCAATTTAGTGGTAAACCAAACGAAAACCCGTCACACCATCTCCAAACCTTTTGCGAATTGTGTCAAACCTTTGTGAGGGAGGGAATCACCCAAAACCAGATTAGAGAAACCCTTTTTCCTTTATCACTAAAGGGAGAAGCTAAATGGTGGTTCACCCGTCGTTTAAAGGAAACCACAAGACCTATGGAGTGCGAAGTGATTGTCATCGCATTTCACCGTAGGTTTAGAACCAACTTGTCAAACCTATCAATTAAATCACAAAAAGAAAGTGGGGAAGGTTCACAAACCAATGTGGGAGAGCGAAAGAAGTGTCGAGTGGAAACTTCAAATGATGTTGACACTACCATTTCCTTAGCCTGTCCCGTTCAACCAAACGAAACCACCCCAAAAAGCACTTTATATCGCCCAAAAGTTTTCAACCCATTTACCTCATTAACAACACCATGTGAACTTTGTGGGGGAATAGGGCATGCACCTCAACGATGTAGGAATAGACTCACACCCTTAAACCCTTTCCACCCACAATTTCGCCAAACTCAACCCATTAATACATCACATACACCACAATACTCACCTTTTCAAAACGGTCTAGTTGATGCCAAGTTGAGAGAAGTATGCAATGTAACAACCCGAAAAGTACCCGATTTTTCTAGTAAAAATATTTACTAACACTTTTCAGTAGAACTTAAGTTTTTAAAATAGGAATTTTTGTTCCGAGTCTTATTTTGAAATTCCGCGTTCGTATTTGGAATTTTTGAGGGATTCCATGAAAAGACCGTTTTTAGTCATCTTTGACTTTTCTTGACTTTTAAGTCGTCTTTGACTTTTCCTTGACTTTTTAAAGTCGTCATTGACTTTTTCTTGACTTTTAAGTCGTCCTAAACTTTTCTTGACTTTTAAGTCATCTTCGACTTTTCTCGACTTTTCAGTCAACTTTGACTTCCGTTGACTTTTCCCGACTCGTCTCATAAGTATGAAGACCGAAATTTTATTTAAAAAAATAATATTTTTGATTTATTTTTATTTAGATTTATTAAGATTTATCATAATTTAATATAATTATTTTGAATTTGTTCGGAATTTAAAGAATAACGTTTACGGTTTTAACCGAACGTCATTTAACTATTCCCGACTCATCGTAAAGCGCGAAACAAAATCGAAACTCGACTTTGGCATGAGTCACACGCGCGTGTCATCGCTTTCCACTCACCATTAGATATTTTATTTATTTTGATTAAACTAATCAAAATATCTAGATATTTATTAACTTTATCGATCAGTTAACGAAAATTACGCAAATCGTTTACAAAACTGACCCGACAGTCACCATATCACACGGTTTTTCCTCTCTCTTTGACCTTGATATTTTCTTTCTTTTCATTACAATAACATAATATCTTGATATTTAATTCAATTAACTTAATATCTAATTAATTACGGTAATATAATTATTATACCGGGTCAATTCCATAACAACAATTTCAAACCCAACTCACTATTTTGCTCTATAAACTCACGGCTCACACACTCCACTTTACTCACAAACAACTTTTCATTTTTCAACAAATCAAATTAAGATCAAAATATCACTTTCTTTAATCGTTCTTGAGCGTTCTTCGCGTTCTTCATCCGTTCTTCATCGTTCTTGAGCAAAACCTTCATAAAATCTTCGTTTCTTAATTAAATCCATCCTAATTTATATTTCTAGACTCTCCTCTTCGCTCCTCATCTTCACGTACGGTTTTATTTCAATTCCGTCAAAATCGTTTTCAAGACTTTAATTATGGAAATTCATATTTTAAGTTCTAATAATGTTTTCTTGTCATTTCTTATAGGGGAAGATTTTGAAGACGAGTTTGGTGACTCGTATATATTAGGAGAAGACTAGAAGACGGGTTTCTTAGTTCTTAGTTCTTATTATTTTGGTGCTACTTGATTTTAGCTAGCTAAGGTAACGATTCCGAGTTACTCGACGGATAAATGTTACATAGCTTTGGTTTTTCTTTAGTTTTGGTTCATCTTTAGTTTTTGTTCATATTATTATGATTTTATGATTTTTAGTTAGTAACATGTTAAGTAGTAGTTATTATGGTGTTTTATGATTTTATAACATGTTGGTTGTTCTTGTTATATTTTTATGATTTCTTCATGATGATGATTGTTGTATGATGGATGGTTAAATTGGTTGTTAAAATGGGTGTTGATTAATTAAAAACATGTTAGAATTAATTTGGAAATTTGGGGTTGTTGTTTGGTGGTGGCCGAATTGGTGGCTGGAAAACCGGTCCAAACCAGGCCGGTCCAGGCCGGTTCAGACCGGTCTGGGTTGGTCAAGGTGGGTCCGGGTTTTGGTCTTTGGGTTGTGTCGATGTTTGATTGTTTAATTGTTGTTTTGACGGATTTTTAATTATGTTAAGCATGCGGGAAAATATTAGAAATCGGTTTGAGAAAGTTTAAAGCAAAACAGCCCATTGTTGTCAAAACAGGCCGTGGGGCCCATCTAGGTCCATGTGGGGTCCGGCCCAACTCAGCCCGTGGGTCCCACTTTGGGACTTGTGACGGTTTTTGAGTTATCGTCATTTTATCGTGTTTTGTAATAATTAGCAAGCGAGAAATATTAATAAGTAAAATATTTAATTAAAAGGTTTTTCACTAAATTATTATTTCTCACATGTTAGAAATTATAAGACGAGATCGTAGTTTAATTTAATATCCTTTAAGTCAATCGGGGGTTTACGTAAGATTTAATAATTCACATGTTAGAAGTTTTATTAAAATAACATGTAATGAATATGTTGAATTTATGTCTATGTGATAAAGACTCTGTTTCTAGCCGGTTTGATCCAACGGGTTTGGACAAACTAAGATCTAGTCAGCCCCGATTTGACTGATGACCCGTCGCGGGACTCGGGTCGGGGATTTGTCTTCAAGTAAGGTTTTATTTGATTATTGAATTAGCCTTAGTAGATATGAGGCGATATGATATTTGGTTATTATTTATATGAAATTAGTCACATGATAGGATGTTTTTCCCGTGACTGTTTTATTATATGGTTGGTGTCGTGTTGACTAAGTACCCATAGAGAATTATGAGTATATGGCGTCTTGACCATTCTAATTCTAAATGAGTAGCTTGGACCATGACATTGATAGGCCCGTACTATCTTTAACGAGTATATGTTCACCGCTTGATAGCTTTGTGTCCCGGCCTGGGGGGCTTATATCCAAGTCGGGGCATGGCATCCTAAGAGTTCCGCTTTGGGAAGGGAGCCAGCTTAAGTACTAGCCATCTCTGCTTAGGGGGTCGCCTAGTAGAGTTTCTCGTGTACGGTTATGTCATGAGACGGGGAATGGAATAGCTGTTGTCGCTAGGTCTGATCAGTCTAGGACTAGGATTTTTTCCTACCTTGTGGTATAGCCTCGAGTTACAGAAGTCGACTATTGACTGTCCTAAGAACTTATGCCTGTTTGTAGACGTATTGGTCTTTCATGTTTTTATGATTCTATGAGTTTTAGAAGGTGAGATGCAAGCCGGCTAAGATTGATAGAGTTTGGATTACCGATTGTTAACTGATTCACATGATTACGTGTTGATTATGGTTTGAGTGTATCATGGCCACGTTACAGGGTAACCTCTGAGCTAGCATACCAGCTTCCCTACCTCTTGTTATATTTTATTATCGGTTTCACATGATAGCTTTCATATGATAGGTTATATGTTAGTTAATTGTTTCATAACATGAAAAGCATATCATATATGTTTTAAGTTTTGTATTTTCCATATACATTGCTTTTATGTTATTCATGTTTCATTAAACTCGACATTTCGTGGCTGGGAGAACTCGGAGTTACTCCCCACTGA